>JAENPR010001530.1:5000-141564 GCA_018135685.1 Themeda triandra | reverse complement strand
TATTGCCAAAAAAAACTGAGTATGACGGCGTAGTGTTTTTAAAAAAAAAATTACAGGTGGATCAGATCGAGAGGAAAATTCAATTCTAGAGAGGCGTCGGACCTTTACGACTTGCTGGCGCAGGTGCAGTTATCTGACCAGCCGAACACCTTCTCCTGGTCTGACGGCGGATGGGGCGTACTCCGCAGCCTCTGCTTACGGCGTCATGTTTCTGGCCTTCTCCATTCCTTTGGGGGTAAAGAACATCTGGAAGACAATGGCTCCGCCTAGGGTACGTTTTTCTTCTTGCTCGTCTTTCATGAGAGATGTTGGACAGCAGACAGGCGTGCTTGCCATGGCTTAGTACAAGCCTCTAATTTGTAAGATTGTCCAAATTAAACATACCAAGCTCCAACCAAAGATTCGGTTTGGAGTATATAATATATTGCTATCCAGAAAACTCTGATGTTTCCTACTGACTGCATCGTCCAGGATCAGAATTTGAGCGCATCAAATTGAAGTCATCATCGATCGATCACCCACTATCGTAGCATAGATCCACGCCACCTAACATTTGGTGGAGACAGTCAATATTGTCTTGCCGATCGATAGATGCGACGACATGAGAAAAAAGATTCGACTACTAGCATATATAGATGCATGCACTCGGCTTGCATTGGGACTGAATTCAAAGCAGCAGCAGCCGGCCGGCGCTCATTCCTTAACGCGCACTTTGGTTGAACAATTAATGGAGTATTCAACTAATCCCACACGCCGGTGCTCTTTTCATTTCTATGATGTATATCCTCTACCAACCCTCTTATCACTTGAGTTGTTGTCATCACGAGCAGCTTTAGCTTGGTGACAAGTATGAGAGTGGCTAGTAGACGAACGTGGCAGACCGAAGTTCCCTCCGTACCACGCGCATGCATGCATGTACGTATGCAAATGCAGATTCGTGTGCATCGCTTGCTACTTCCCACATTACTTGTCTAGGAAGCATAGAGGTCAATGGTCAACTGCCTTATAGGAAGAAGTGTTAACAAATGCCTTATATCTCAATTATCAAGTGTCAAATACGTACGCGATTACAAAGACGAAAGCAACTGCTCATCTTGTCAATTCTCACACCGGCCACACGCAATGCGTTGCTACTGGGTACTGTACCTTTCACAATTTCACTTGCTCTCTCCGGACTCCGGTCATAACTTCAGAAACTTCGAAATCATGTTATATATATACATGTAAATTCTAGAGTTATATTTAGAACAAGTATAATAAAAGACTATAAGGTGACTAAATGCCGATGTGGAGGAGAGAGAATAGGAGAAGATTTAAAATGTTTATAAGCTTATAATCGGCTCAGACACAAAAATAAAAAAAAAATGAGAGAGAGACAAACGGGCCACATATAAATTGTGAAGAGCTAACTATTATACGGATAGATTATGGGAAAGCTAAGGAGCCTTAAGGCCGGGAGCGTGCTATAACTATTAGCTAGCCTTGGTCTTAGCTAGACAAAGATAACAGTGCTCAAAAGAACACACTGGGGTCTACTTCATGAACCAAAACCAATGTGTTTTTTTTCTTGATGAGAGGAGCATAAATGATGAATCTCTTTCATTTCAAGAAATGCAGCAGTAGCTGCAGTAGTAATTAGTTAGTGTGGTGACATATCGGCTTCTATAACCTTATTACAAACATACTCCCTCCATCCTGAAATATATCATCCAGTGTTTAATTCATGGGTACATACGTCATCCTGAGCGTTTCTTTTAAGTTGTTTAAAATTTTTAGAATGTATTGTATTATATGATGGAGGAGCAGATATACTGTACCCACAAATTGTGATGCAATGTAACATCATTAGATTTTGTTAAATGTAGAAAGAAAGAAAAAGAAAAAAAATAAGAATTTCCACGTGAAAATGGTACTAGTTCGTCGCTGAAAGCATTCTCATACCACGATATTATTAGTTCTAGTAGCTTAATTTGCATTGCCCACACACAAATGTCTTTTTTTAAAAAAAAGAACATTGCCCACAAATGTAGGGAGACATTATTCTGCTGTGTCATGCATAGCTGTGCTGCTGGGCGCTTGCTTGCTTCTTGACGCTGTAAAGCCAAATCTCACATATCGATGCATCTGATCTCTGACGACGCGGGGTTCCCTTCTGACAAGAACAACGCCGAAAGTGCTCAAAGCCGCACCGGCATGAACTGTCCTGAATAAATGTGTGTGTTCTATCTTGACAAAAACCGATGGGCGCTTGTTGTTTCCTCCGAACGAAGGCTCTGTGTGCTCTGACTCTGAACCATATATAGCATCTCTACTTTAAGAGAACGTCGGCCTGGACCGCGCGAGAGCATCGATGAGCTTGCAATACGGTACCGGTGCACGATCGATGATTTTCTCTGCCACGCCACCTGGTGATATCGATCCACGGAATTGCGACGACAGCAAACTGCTACAGGAAAGGACTGATTCTCTGCTCGTCCACTTCGATTTTGCCACCGAACGATGGGAGAAGAACCTATCCAATAATCCACGCCTTTTAGGGACTTTCTGTCCAAGGAATCGGTCCATTATTCCTTATCTTTGCCGTTTCCAGAAAGGTCATGCATGGGTGCAACAACTTTCCTGTGCTGCACATATAGGTTTTCATGGTCCATATATGGTAGATGCGTGACTACGCGTGTGTGACAGTGTGAGAGAGCTTTTTTGTGAGGAGTGTGAGAGAGCTTTTTCAATGTATAGGGGTGTGGCTTCGTTGTACAGCTTATGTTGATGTCTCAGTCCAACCGGAGTGGTGTTAGCTCTGTTTGCTTGTTAATTAGTTTAGTTTTGTTGTTGTTGTTTCAGTTGCTCGACCTTAATTTTTGTGGTCTCGCCACTATGTTGTATTTCAATTGTTTCTATTATCCAGGCCAGACTCATCTTCTTTTTAATATAATCGCTGGCTCTCTTGTCTGATTTGTTTTTAAAATAGTTTCTCTTATATTAATTATTAAGGGGCGTATCCGATTGCCGTAGGCTCCGCCGCTTGCGAGTGCAGGGAAGGGATTTTACAACCAGCACGATACAGCACGATACCCGCACAAATATCACGGAGGGGGCTCGAACAACTTGGACCGACCGGTAGCGGTGTGGTAAGACACTACCACTGCACCCGGGGCCGCCCCTTCAAAAAGGGCGTACCAGTGCCATAGGCTCCCTACGACGCGGTGTCAGGGAAGGGAATTGCAACGACGATACCCGTGCCATAGGCTCCCTGAAGCGGGGTGCGGGAAGGAATTGCAACCAGAGCGATACCCGCACAAATGTCTGGGTATCGAGGCTCGAACCCTGGACCAACCGGTAACAAATGGAAAGCACTACCCTTGCATCGGAGGGACCAATCTTATATTAATTATTAGTTATAATTAAATCAAGATCATCTCGAAAGACCTGTGAAGTACGAGCCTATTGATTGTTTGTACATTTTACTAACTGTTATTTTCAAAGTTTTTTACACTGTCTGATTACTCTTTTTTTCCATCTTCAAATAGAGAGAGTATATATCATCTTTCCCATTTGGCATTCCGACTTTGAGATGATGCCTCTGAAGATCGGCCTGATCAAGATATCAACAAGTGAGGGTCTATGGGATAGGATATACTATAACCGAACACAACTACTCATGACCAATTCCAAATTTGCATGTCACATCTCACCGAGCACTGCACATGCCCCGAGGCCACAACAAACCATCCGAGATAAGTTCTTCTTTTCCTTTTGAGCCTGTGTGACAGTGTGTGAGAGAGAGATGTGAATGGAAGGCACTCTTGGGCCTTGTTCAGGTTGCACCCCAAATTCCAAGTTTTTTTCACTCTCTCCATCACATCCAATCTTTTGACCTATCATGAAGCAAGTAAATGTAGGTAAAAAATAACAAATTGCACGGTTTTACTGCTGACCCCCAAATTCTGGATGCTAGGACACTAGTAGGTCATTTTGTCACGCGTCATGCATATGTCTTCTGTGACCCTGAAAAAATCCTAGCTTGTAGGAGTGAGCCATGGTGAAGTCGGAGGTGCATGCTGTGTAGTGGGTTAGGCATAGCTCAGCAACCATAGCGTTCAACAACTTCAATTTTTTATGCAGGGCTTGTTTAGATCCCAAATTTCACCCCCAATTTCCCTTTATGCGAGTGCTTTGATTCATCACATCAAAATACGGTACATGCATGGAGTACTAAATGTAGATAAAATTAAAAACTAATTGCACAGTTCTATTATACTTTGCGAGACGAACATTTTTTGAGACTAATTGAGTCAAAATTTGGACAATTTTTACCACATAAAAAAAAATGTGCTTTCTGATACGGTGCGGCTACAGTGCTGCGCTGTAGCATTTTCGGCACCATCCGGAATCGGAAACTAAACAAGGCCCAGGTGTGTGTTTATGACTTTGAGGCTTGGGCTTCGGTCCACTGCAAGAAGTCAGATATGCTTTTGACTCTGTTTTTGAGCTCGGCAACGGTAACTTGCAGCCGGTGGGGCTTGGGTTAGCCGTTTCGGCCATGCTGCTGATGTTAGGGTTTGTATTGGTTCTCCTTAAATTAACCATGCATGTAGCAATGTAACAAAAGATAAATTGGCACACGCGAAATAGTATTGCACCTTTATCGTCGTGGAAATCTCATTCATATATATACATGTGTTCTGGAAACAATGAAGGACGACACGAAAGTGTGCAAAGACTTGACGACATATAAGTTTGAATTTGAAGGTGCCGTCGATAGATGGTGATGTTGTTTCACCTTTGATTCAATCGTAGCATCTTCTTTTTGTTGGTCTTTGTAATAACGTCTGAATCTGTCATAACATCATCAAATCTAGTGATCGATTCACACCACCACCCCCCCCGGCGTCTTCCTGCTGCCATCTGGTGAGGGAATCTCGAGGGCGGCCTAGCAAAGACTGATTCTCCAGTTCATAGCCGTTGCCTTCTGTCATGACAGGAAAAAGAATCCACACGTCTGGTGGTCAATGTGGACGTGGTCAAAAGGCCCTTTTTTATGCTGGTTTCAGGAAGAAGAAAACCGCATCTTAATTTCTTCCTTGTGGCGGGCCTTGCATGTTAGCATTGAAAACATTAAGGTGTGCAATGCAATTACAATAGTTCAGTCAAAACATGCAAGGATACGATACTTATTACCTAGCACTAGCAGCAGCAGGCTGATCGAGGCTGCTGCCTTGGGTGCAACGGTGATTCTCCTAGTTAGCCCATCCTCTGATACAGAAGCAGAATCTTCAGGGGCGGGCGGTGCATATATCTGAGTGTCCACACGGAATTTTTTACACCATGCGACTCTGAGCATTATTTTACATGAGGGCTAGGAATGGCATGCAAGAACAATAGATGCTCTACAACCATCACGTGCACGCAATGGCCGCCGGCGTGCTATATATGTCTAGGAGACTTGGACTACGTACCGCCGGGCGCCGGCGTATTCGCTGGGTTTTTTTACCGACCGTAGGTCCCGACCGCCGCCCTCCGGTCGCGGGTTACGAGTATGATAGATCATTAACCGTCCGGTAACGCTTGAATTCAAATTTGAATTCAAGCTCCCATGCTGTTCGGTTGGGCGCCGGTAAGCCGGCCCGGTTTGGAGGCGGTAACACGCCCGGTTTGAAGCGGTTTCTGCTCGGTTTGGCGGTTTAAAAGCGGTTTTTTAAAATTCAATTTATTTTTTAAGAAAAATATTAAAAAATTTTCTAAAAATACTTCATGATTTTTAGAATCCAATGATGTCAAAATTACTCAAATTTAAGTGTGTTTAGTATGTTTTTCGTCCTTCATGATTTAATGGGCCTTAGCAGACCATTTGTGTATTTTTCTTTTTCTTTTTTTCAAACTTCTAAGCGTCTAAATAAATATTAAACGAACTCAAAATTTAAATAATTTTGACACCATTGGGTTACTCATCATGAACTATTTTTAGGAATTTTTTCAGCATTTTTTTCAAAGTTGAAATTTGAATTTGGGACGCTTTACGAACCGGTCGAAAGTCCGGTTACGCGGTAAACCACGGTTTACCGGGCGGTAAAAAAACACTGTGTATTCGTGCGTGGGGTGTCAGGTGTGGGCATGTGGTGTGGCCACCGGCCAGCGGCCATGCATGTCACGTCTCACCGGAACGGCAATGCGTACCACAGCATGCCGGTGTCGGTCCTCTTCAGCCTCAACGAACGCAACAAACAGGTGGTCAAATCGTGCAGGTGCAACCAGAGCCAGCAAGAGGGCCGGAGAGAAAGAAGAAGGCAACGCCAACCAATGCAAAGAAAGGTGGTGTTGTTGGGTCAGCACTCAGCAGCAGCCGCAGGGACGATCGGTCGGTCCATCACCGACCCGGTCAGCAGTAGATTCCTTCCATGGAATATGTTGGCTTCCTCGCCATCTACTAAGTTTGACTAAACAAGTGTCGATATTTATAATATGATGAAATAAATATGTTTAAACTTATTATAGGAGTACGGTAATATCTCCACAATATGTCTATTTAGTGCCGTATAAATATCGATGCATTTTCTATAATTTTGATTGAAGTTTAAATAGATCGACTAAGAATAAAAACTAGAATTAAATTCTTTTTTTCACACGACTATAAAGAAACAGTTGCATCGAAGATAAAGAGTAGCATACTTCTCACAAACAATAAAAAAAGTACATTAATTTCAAATCGTTATACCGATACAAAGTTGCTTTTACGAATATTAAGTCATGTTTGGTACGGCTTTGGCTCTAGCCTCGACTATAGTTCCTACGGAGGAGTCGTATACATAACACTTTAGTAGGAGAAATTGTTTCCTGGTGAATAGTAGATCAAGAGTTGTTTTGGGTAGAAATGGCAATACACTTGTTCATTGAGTGCCCCTTCCCAAGAAAAGTCTCGGAACATGTTGCCATTTGGAGCAGCAGCATCAACCTGAGGCCCGGACAATGGACTTGGACAAGGGGAAATCGAAGGGTGGTTCATGTCAATGGTGGAAGGAGGAAGCAAAAGGGACCATACACTAGCGATCTTGACAACATGGTGCATCTGGAAACAAAGGAATGCCTCTGTGTTCAGAAACTCTGTTTGCTCGGAGGTGCACAATTATTCCGTATGATTCGGGAGGAATGCTCCTTGTGGGCGAGTGCTTGTGTGTGTGTGGGGGGGGGCTCAGGCCCTTCATGGTTGCATCCAATTTAGGGAGTAATTAGATAAGTTAAATGTACCCTTGTAGCGGTCTACCATAGGTGGGAGCGCCCTCGCGTATATCTTTGTAAACTCTATTCTCTTCTTATTAATACAACACCGGATACGGTCTTTCAAAAAAAGAGTTGTTTTGGGGTCTTCACCTGGAGCTGCAATAAGCATCTCCTCCTCAAGTGCTCTAGCTTTTGTGGAGAAAGTACTTGCGGAGGAGTCGTGCTAAGTAGGCCCTTGGTATAATACTATGATATGGAATCCCATAATAATAATATTTCATAATAATAGTGTATTTTTCATCGTCAGTTCATATGGACATCATCATCTTGAGTTCTCTACCTATATGTTCTTTATTCATATGGACAACGTCATCTTGAGTTCTCTACCTATATGTTCTTTATATATTTATTTAAGATTCATATTTGACCAAGATACTTATCTTTTTGAGAGTACTTGCCAATTCTCCGCACTCTGCCTCCCTAATAAATAACTACTTTCATCTTAAGTCTCACAGCGTGCAGACCATGCGCAGCCTCGGACGTTACGTGCTAAGTTCTTGTTAGTGCGCGACCCGATTTGGTGTCAACAAACGTGTAAGGACGAAGGGAGTAATTGATACTCAGTGGAAAACGGCATTGGCAAAAGGGGCTATATATTGCCCACTTCTTCTTCTTATTATTATTATTATTCCAACTCCAATAGTTTTACTAAAACTCACTTAGCAAATCTATAGTTTTGCCAAATCTTAAAACCAAATGCCAAGTGAAAAAAAGGTCTTCTCCAATAGTTTGTTATTTGAGCTTGGCAAAAGGACTTGTCATCCTAGGATTTTTGCCAAAATCATAAAATTGAGTCTCCAACAAGTTGGCAAAACTAGTTGGCAAATTGGAAGTAAAAATCTAGGATGCTAAGTTCTTTCACCAAACTGTTGGAGTTCTCTTAGCTCCACTCTTCAAGCTTTTGGATGCCTAGTGATCTGAGCACCACAATAATACTATTACTCATTTTAATCACCACTTGTCGGGAAAAAAATAGCAAAAAAAAAAAAAACTCAAGTGGGACCAAATTTTAATTTTTAGGAGTGCAATATTGGGTGCTGTTGGAAATCGATAGGCTTTTTTTCTCCTAATAATATTTTTTTTAGGAGTTGGAAAACATGATGCTTGTAGAAGAAATATCTGGAACTCTTGGGAGACGCTCTTATTGCAGAATGTAAACCTAGAGGCCATGGTTGCAGTCGGAGGTGGTCATAATGATAGAGTGACCACTTGTCGCTCAAGTTTTGGGTGTTCGTTTAAACGACCATGTTTCGCAACATTATTGAATAGCGTACAGTACAAAATGGCCTCGAAGAAACAAAGGAATCTAATTGAGCATTTGAATGAATGAGCAGCTGATGCCCCACGTATCCGTACTTTTATTATTTTGGTCAGAGTCAGAGCGTACGTGCCATGAAGGCAGTGCATGAACGCCATCATTCCAACGGGGTGCAGACGTACGATGGTCGGAGCATCTCTCATTCAGCTTTGCTAGACACTGTCACACTGATCATTTTCCACGTCCATTGAACACTGTATTTAAGCCCCCACAAAACATGGTTGGGTTGGGCGCCAGCATGTAAAGTGCCGAGTGGGTTTATTTTTGCTCATGCTAACTTTCAAAACCGATGATTGTACGTACCATGGACACGATGATGGCCACCGTACGTACGAAACGGTTGGTTGGTCTCCGAGGCGGAGCGCGGGCTAGCTGGCCCCGGCAGATGGTCGCCGGCGGCGGCGCTCCATAGGCGGGCTGGGGCCGCGGCGCCGGGCGGCGGCACCCACTGGCTCACTCGTACGGCGGGCAGGAGCTTCCTTTGGTGTGCAGTACAGTCCAGGTCCCCAGAGCAGCATGCATCAAAGGCAGGCAGCCATCCAATCGATGCGCCGGGGAATGAAAACGCCGGGTCGTACGTGAATGCTGATGTGATGGCACTGTCACGAGGATGTGGCCGGCGACCGTCGTCCCGCGTCACTTTATTACAGGCCGGCGCGCGTGCGTGCGGGTGTGCCGCTGAGTACTCGTACGTGCGTCCCCGGCCATGGCAATTCCATTCCATGTCGTGCATCGTGTTCGTCCGGTCGACCGAGCTGAGACCGAGCAAGCACAAGCACAAGCACAAGCACACGCGCGCACGTGAGCCATGACGTGACACCGACTCACCGGTCGCCGCGCATTTTCAGAGTAGCAACAGTAAGCGTAGTGTGAGGGCGGTTACCATTGGCCGGAGAGAGGAATCAATAATCATCCGTTCCGTGGCCGGACAGACGTGCTGTCACGTCACGTACTCCTCCGTGTAACGCCAAACCAGACCAGACCAGACCAGGCGTGCATGCGCACACGCCTTGGTGTCTGCTAAATGTCATGCCCATGATATCGACCCCCGCCATTACATTATCTCATCAGTCTATTGCTTTGCTTGCTTTCCACCGATGGGCAAGTGATTTGGCAGCGATACTATAGCAGCACGATGATGATCCATCATCAGCACAGCACGGCAAATAAAGCGGATGGAGCGATCGAGGAGGGTCCGTCGCTGCCACACTGGCTGACTGACTGCCGGCGGGGCCCGCTTGGGCCCCCTCCCCCACCCGTGCGCAGTTCAACGTTAACCTGTCGGGGCCCACAGCCAGTGCCAGTCGCGTCGCGCCGTCGCCACGGCAGAGTTGCCTGCTGCTTGTGGGTGGGGGCTACGCGATCCTCAAATCCATGCCTTCCGGATCCAGTGCGCCTCATCTGCTTGGACACGCAAAAACAACTTTCAAGTCACAACGTTCTCGTCTTCGGGGAGTCCGATACAAAATACTACTACATGCATGGTACTCCACTAGGTGCAGTTATTGAGGCATACTACTTGAGGAAGCAAGACGTCCAAGCGTCGTAGAAAAATGTGAATTTGTTTTTTTCTTTTTGACAATTTCGAGCGAATTTTAGATAATTATGTAGACGGGCTGAAATTTAGACAGCATCTTTACGAAATTGCTGGAAGTGGTGGAGCAAATCAGTAAATCACAAACAAACCAAGAGCGACTAAATGTTTTAGTCAAGCGGTATTTCTTACAGATAAATAGGCGATGTAACATGGAAGCCTGACACTACTAAAGCTCAACCACAGAATATCCAGATCCAAAGTCCTGCTCAATAAATTAAAGTAGCAACAAATATATGCGGGGAGATTTGAAAATGTACCACAGAGCGGTGAAGGAAGATTTCATAAACTAGAGATGTGAGGAGAGAGAGGATGGAGGGAGAAGAGGAAGAGAGTACGGCAGGGATGAAGGGAAGAGGAGAGGGGCCTGCGGCGGGCGGCGGAGGGAAAGGAGGCGGTGGACGGCGGAGAGGGCAGCGATGGAGATGTCGTCGGAGGGAGAACGATGGACGGGAAGAGAAAGACGGGAAACGGACAAAGAAAGAGCGAAGCGACGGCAGGAAATCTAGGGTTCAAGATTTGGAACAAGTGAGCGGGAGCGATCGGTAGGCGACAAAGCCAGCGGGTTGCATGGAGCCCTACCTAAAAATAGTCACCATGTTTAACTTAAAAGGATGAGTCTATATTTAGTATGTGTTTAGCCATTCCTAAGATTTTTCTTGGCTTCGTCAATGTCGGTAGGGGAAGAAAAAGCGGTATATAAGGCGTATAGCTGCTGTATAGTATATTCCCTCTATTCCTTTATGTGTGTCATCCAAAAGCGTGTATATGAGGAATACACGGTTTTTTAAGATAAACATTTAGAGATAGAGGGAGTACGTATGTACATAACGTATAGGAGCACAAGCAATATACAAAGGAGTTGTCAATGTCAGATGCATGAATCTCTAGGTTTGTTGGACGCCTTGGATAGTGAGCGGGCACAGACCAAATTTTCGCGTTCATCGTGCATCACATCGACCGAGACCGAGCAAGCACAAGCACACGCGCTGCAGGCGCACGTGAGCCATGACGTGACAGCTACTTACTGCTACCCTCATTCGTTCGTATTCAGAGTAGCAGCAGTAAGCGTAATGAGGGGCGCGGTTACCATTGGCTGGAGGAGAGCAAGGAATCAATAATTATTAGGGGCTATTGTGTTTATAGCTTGTTTGAAGATCGATTTTGATTTTATCCTCACTTTTCGTCATATTATATTTTTATCTTGCTTTGTAAAAGCAGAGCGCTCGTCTACCTTTAATCTGTTAACAATAGCTAACGGTGTTAAATGAGCTTGGCAAGGACAACTTTACCCTTGCAAAAATACCCTTACTTTTTGTGCTCATTGTGATTTTACCCCTATTTTATATAAAAAAATTGACAACAATATTAGACAACTTGTTACATATAATTCAAGCCAACATACAGATCCACCATCCAACATACACAACCATTAATAATACCATTAATCTACCCTGCTAAACATACAGATCCAGGTTGGAATGGTAACCTAAGAATATATTACTAATAATACCATTAATCTACTCTGCTAAACTAATAAAAATGATTGTCTGCGTCTTCAGATGAGGTGCAGAGTCACCTCACACATTCAGCACTAACAGTGTACTAGCTCACGGATTGCTTTCAACAGCTCAACTGAATCAAAAGATGGTTAAGGCCTTGTTTAGATTGCCCAAAAGTTAGAATTTTTCACTCTCTCCATCACATCAAATATTTGGCAGCTTGCATGGAGGCATTAAATGTAGGTAAAAAAATAACTAATTACACGGTTTAGTTTTGAAATCACGAGATGAATCTTTTGAGCCTAGTTGGTCCAGATTGGACAATATTTATCAAATCAGCAAAAATGCTACAGGAGTCGAATTCTAACTTTTTAAATTCTAACCCCTTATCTAAACAAGGCCTAAATAACTGAACCATTCGCTAACAGACAAGTTAACGCAACTCTACAACCATAACATTTTTACACATTATATTGTTCGTCTTTTTTGGCGGGATGAGGTCCAGTGAGCTGAGATAAAAAGTTGCTTTCCACTCGTATGCTTCTGTCTAAATCGTTTTGTACTGCATGCGATTCACTGGCAGAACCCTAACAACCAAACTCAAATTCATGTGATTTTGCCTACAAATCAGAGCAATTGAAATCAAATTAGTGCAATTGACCAAAGAACGAGATTAATTTGACCACACACTTTGACCAATACACACACAGAGATAGAAAATTAGGGTTGCACCTGGACACCAACTCCTTGACAGGAGACCCATCGGTCTTTGGCTCCATGGCCGTGTGCCACGTCCTTGGCGTGTGGCGCTCGCCGCGACCTTGCCGAGCCCCTCCCCGCGTCGCCTAGGGAAGACCTGGCGCGCCCCGCCCAAGAAACCCTAGGCGCGCCGCCCGGCCGCCCGGGCTCCTCGGCTAGCCCACTGCCCGGCTAGTCGCACCGGCCCACCGGCCGCGCCTCCGTGCCGGCTGCGCGGCGTTGCCCTGCCGCGGCTGCAGGTCGCCCCTCCGGTCTTGCCTCCGTGCCTGCAGCGCCGCCCCAAGCTGCGCCTCCGTGCGTGGATACGGGAAGGAGACGGACGGGGAATGGGACACGGGAGGTGTACGGTGGGAAGGGGAGAATGAAAGGGTATTTTTGTCCTAAATTTTCTTACCTTGCCCTTTTCTCTTTATTTATTTATTTATTTATTTTATCAAAACCGCTAACAGAGTTAAAAAGAGGGGTAAACGAGGTTCATTTTAACAAAGTGAGGGTAAAAATGTAACATAAGCGAAAAGCGAAGGTAAAATCAAAACTGACCTTTAAAATAAGGTAAAAACAAAATAGCCCTAATTATTATCAACCGTTCCGGTCCAGACCGACGTGGTGTCATGTCACGTACTACGCTAGACCAGACCACGCCTTGGTGTCGTGCCTGCCTGCTATTGTCATGCCCCAGGTCGACCCCGCCATAATACATTATCTCATCAATCTATGCTTCGCTTGCTTCCACCCATCGGCAAGTGATACTATAGGATGATGATGATCCATCATCAGCACAGCACGGCAAATAAAGCGGAGGAGCGATCGAGGAGGTCCGTCGCTGGCACACTGACTGACTGCCGGCGGGGCCCTACGCACGGGGCCCCGTGTGCCCATCCCGTGCGCAGGCCGGCCTGCCAACGTTGACCTGTCAGGGCCACAGCCAGTGCCAGTCGCGTCGCCACGGCGGAGTTGCCGCAGCTGCCTAGTGCTGCTCTGTGCTTCTACCCTTTTCGCGGGGGCTACCGGCCTAGTACACCAACCTGACGATTCCATTATACTCAAATGCATCCCTTCCGGATCTAATGCGCACCTCTCTTTGATGTGGTTTTCCACAAGTAAATGTCACTCCTTCCCGTTTTTTAAAAGTCTTTTCAAGAATTTTAAAGAGATAAAACATCTCGAGTTTGATCAAAATTATAGAAGAAGACCCTTTTAAAAAAAAATTATAGAAGAAAGCTACAAATTTTTCTGACACCAAAATAGATATACTATGAAAATATACTTAATGAAGAATCTAATGATACTTAGTTATTATTCTAAATTTATTATCTTATCCTATAAATTTGGTTAAACTTGAGAATGTTTGACTTTTCAAGATTCTTGGAATGACTTGCAATTTGAAAGGAGGGAGTATATATTCTTTTAAAAAAAGCTTAATTGCTACTTCCTCCATCCTAGTAAATTATAATTCGTTTGACTTTTTAAACACAAAGTTTGACCATTTGTCTTATTCAACAATTTGTGTAAAACATCATTTCTTTTGTCATGGCTTTCTTTATTCATAAAAGATCTTGAAGAATTACTTAAATTTAGTTATATTTGCACAATTTTTTTTTGGATAAGGCGAATGGTCAAACTTTGTGTTCAAAATAGTTGAATGACTTACAATTTGTATATTCATCTGTATCAATCTTTTTTAGAGACAACGCCGTTGCTTTTGTGTTGGATCACTTAATTACTTGAGTACAAATCAAAATCCCAGATGTTCGTGTTATATTCATATTCAAATGGATCCAGTATCCGTATTCAGATTTGATTTTAATTAAGGTATGGCACAAGATGACATCCAGACACGAAAATCCAGCCTGTTTCGATCGCTAGCCATATGTCACAACGTTCTCGCCTATTGGGAGTCTGGTACAAGAATATACGATACTAGCTAGAGTTTGAAGCAAAATATAATAACGTAAAACGTCCAACTGTCAAAAAAAAAAAAGTTAAACAACTTTCGGCTAAGTTTGGTTAAATAGCACCTTAATATTTTCCAACAGTGTATATGAATTCATTTTATTATTACTATTAAGAGACGACTGACAACCTTTTGCACGCCAGGCATCGTGACAACGACGCCAAAGTGCAATGTTGATGAAGCTACGTACTCTGCAGCTAATCACAAACTCTAAGAAGATAGATGGACCGGTCCAACCACTTCGGACACGAAAACGGACAATTATACGCATGTTTGGATAGACGACAACTAGTTTTTAATTAACTCTCACTTAGTTGCTACTCCGTATTTGTTTGGACCTTAGCTAATACCTCTATACGCATATCAGCGGATGGACCAAATGGCCCCTTCATTGTTTCTCTTGCTTCGTCACTCGTGGTCTCTCCCTCTTCACATACCATCTCTCTCCCACCTTCTCTTTCTCTCTCTCATAAGATGTAATGGAGTTGGGGACATAGCACGAGTCATAGACAGGCCATAGCAGAGGCACAAGCGAGGGTATTTTTGGGTATTTTTCATGTTCTATTGCTATTAGTCGCAATTTGCTGAGTTTAGCTAACTAGTGGATTAATGAATAAGTTTATTCTAAAAACATTGAAATTAACTAGGAATTTAGCCATCAAACTCGTTGTTAGCCCTGTAGATCCAAACGTAAGGGACTTAAATCATCCGGCCCTTCAAGTATGGAATATCCAGGCACAAGAGGCCAAGAGCACAGAGATACCATCAGAATAAACATTATTCCCCTCATTATTCCTCCATCTCTTCTCCGTCAGCTGTGCTGTGCATGCAGCAGCCATTTCTTTCACACAATCACAAGCTCCATCAACCTGATTTGCTCACCTGGTGGATTAGGAAACGTTCTTGGGTTACATTAGATTACAGTAAACCAATCAGGCTCTGTGATGTGTGACAGGCTTCCCCAGTGCCGTGGGGCTCACGCCGGCGATGATGACAGCGCTTTCATGCATATGCTCTCCCATATTCTCCCCTGCCAATGGCAGATTCCAGCTTCAAAGAGGAAGCCACCTGCTGCAGCTTGGCCCTGCCATTTGGATTGACCAGAATGCCCTTGTTTAAAAAAAATAAAGAATGATTAAGAATCTGCTTTGCTGGGCGTTGTGAAGAGAAAAAATAGATGTTGATACACGCATTCAACAGAAAACTATAGCTTTTATTGAACCACGTCTCTTGTATATATTGTTTATAGAAAAATAAAAGCAAAATAACAGAACAAAAATAAAGGATGAAGATAAAGGAAAAGAGGAACAAAATCATGCAAGAGCAAGGTATTCTCCCGAATTCTTTACTATAAACATTTGACAGCGAGATGCTTCACAAAATGAAGCCAATAATTTCGGTAGCTAATGCTAATGACTTCTTGTACGAACAGTATCCTTAGGTACTTTATCTTAAATAATAGAATATTTAAAAAATGAATTTTGTTATGGTACTTCAAAATATCTGTGGACCATCGATGTGAATGGTTATTATAACATATTGCTTCTAATATAAATATATATTTACATTTTTTTTATTTTGAGAAATGGAAAAAATAAGAGAAATATTCATCAATTAGATATAGCATGAATGCAGCATAGTATGCACTATTTTTAATGTGTTATATAATATTTTTTAATTGATAGATCCCTATAGGGCTCCCAACACTTGTGGTGCTTGTATTAGTTTAATGTGATATATGTAGAGTGTAGGTTTCACATGAGTTATAACCTTTTGGAATGCGACACATAGAAATGTGTAACATGCATCGTTCAAGCTTAAAAAGTTAAAATGTGAGTCTTGTCATGATTTTCTGTAAAACTACATGTGTTTCGAGCGTGTGCTAGCATGTGTTATTTTATAATATTTTTTATATGAACTCAAACATATGAATTTTGTACAACGTTAGAGAAAAAAATGAACAAAGACAAATGTCTGTGTGGTCAACATAAAAGGTACCACCAGTGACTATTGCTTATCAAGGAAGCAAGGAAGCGTGAAATCTTCACTGGTGGTACCTTTTATGTTGACCACCTGCAAATATTTGTCTTTGTTCATTTTCTAACCGTGATGCATGTTATTTGGTATGTATCCTGCAATCACGCGTGTTCTTGTTAAGATTGGAAAGAGTATACTACAGCGGAGGCCCAAACAGCTATGACTATGTTGACATCATTTCGATCATTTGAGTTTGTATTCATGGCACACTTGATGCAAGAAATATTTTGTTATACGAGGACTTGAATAGGGCTTTGCAAAAGAAAGATCAAGACATTGTGAATGCCATGGAGCTTGTTGATCTTACAAAATATCATTTCTGAGCTTGCGACAAGATGGAGGGTGGAATGATTTTCTTGAGAGGGTCACTTCTTTTATGTGTGAAGTACAAGATTAAAGTTGTTGACATGGAGGGTCCTTATTACCATGTTGGGAGACCTAAAGGGTTCTATAATGGCAATGAACTATCATCGCTTCCATGTCGACATGTTTGTGAGCGTGATTGATAGGCAAGTTTGAGAATTGAATGACAGATTTGATGAAGTAAACACAGGACTACTTTCTTGCATGGCAGCATTTAGCCCACTTGATTCATTTGCTGCTTATGATCAAGCCAAGTTAGTTACACTTGCTACAAAGTTTTATCCAAGATTTCTAGCTGAGAATTAGGGAAACTTCCATGGCGGCAATATGTACATTTCTCATATCCATCAAGATGAAAGGTTTAAAAATTTGAAGAACTTATGTGAGCTTTCAGTTAAGCTTGTGAGCACACACAAGGATGAACAATATTCTATTGTTTACAAGCTTCTTAAGTTGGTGCTAATTCTACTCGTAGCCACTTTGCTAGTGTTGAAAGAGTGTTTTCCACAATGAATTATGTGAAGAACAAGCAAAGGAACAAAATGGGTGATGAATATTTAAACAATTGTTTGATCACATTTAATGAGAGGAATTCTTCAGTCAAGTGAAAGATGAGGATATCATCAATCTCTTCCAACAAGGGGATCGTAGAGTTGTATTGTAGTTCTTTACTATTTTGTAATATTTATATTCTGAACATGTACTTTGGTTGTTACTATGGATGGATTTGATAAATATTATGGCTATTATAACTTTTCTTCTATTATATTGTATATTTGCTTCAATTTTTTTACACTTGCCATACCCACCATAAATTCCTGGCTCCGCCCGTGATAGTGAAGATGTCCATGTTTCCTTACTAGCGAAGGGTGAATATAAAGAATGATGCCACTGACCGGTAATGAGGAAATTTTAAGTCTTTTGTCCCAAGTATTTTAATTAACTATTAATTTAATTCTATAATTTTTATGTGCAATCCTAAAAAAATAAAGCTGAGACTTATTTGAGATCCTACTTTGTATGGAGTAACATAGCAAGACCTAAAATGTATAGTTCATACTTCAAAAACATATCCAGACACTTTCTTTCTGTACTTAGAAGTGGAGAGCAAACAAAGAAAACTTGAAGCGTTTGCGTGTGTCTCTCCTCCATGTACCTTTTTTTTGGGGGGGGGGGGACCTCTTCCATTTACCTTGTACAAGACGCCAACAACTCCCTGTTCTTCCCCATGTTGCAATTGTTGGTAGAGATGGTATAACGCACGTATAACAAAGAAAAATCACTTAGTTATCTCTCTGTTGTTTGATTTATTTGGTTATTAGACATGTTGAGTCATTTGCTAATGTTCAAATAGGATGTTGTGCACTAAATCAAACGCAACAATAACTTGGCGGTAAACTCTTTAAACCTAAAGCTACAATATAAAGCAATGAAATTCCTTTTTTTAATTAAAATTTCTATTTTATCTTTATTAAAAAGGAAAAAGAGAGGATGAAAGAAGAAATTTTAGTGTCTTTCATGTTCCTTTTTACATAAAAAAAGAGAAAAGACAGGATATTTTTTTGCACTTGATAAACCATCTGATGTTGTTTTCGTGTTCCTTTTTGCACTTGATAAATAAACTATCATAGTTGACAAGTTCAAGCAGATGAAGATTGAATTCCGTATAGAAACAAAAAGGCCCTAAGAGTAAATTAGGAAGAATTCAAGGAAAATCTAATCGTACCAAAAAAGGAATCTGCTGATCACAAATTCACAATTGACAGCAGGTGGGCCCGGCGTATTACAAAAAGTAAACAAAGCAAGGCAGCCCAAGTAGTAGGTATAAAAACACAGGGGCAAAACCGTCTTTCCGGCCACGGTCGCCCGCCGATTTAGCCGGCCCCCGGCCGTCCCAGCCCGACGTCCGACGAACCCCCACTTCTCCTAGGCCTCCTCCGAGCTCCGACACCAGCACGCTTGCTTGCCCTGCGCTCACCGGTCACCGCGCCGGCCGGGAGGATGGGCGCGAACAAGGGTGGCGTCGGCGGCGAGGACGGCGGTGCTGCTGTACCTGGTGCTGTCGGGCCGGCTCTGCGGGGACGCCGCGGGCGGCGACGGCGACCTGGAGGACCAGCTGATATCGTCGGCGGTGGAGGCGCGGCGCCGGCGGAAGGAGGCGGCCCGGGCGCGGCGGGCGGCGTCGCGCGCCAAGTGGCGGCGGTGGCCCGAAGCGCGCCCCGGACGGGTGGGGCGAGGCGGCCGCCCTGGCCGCGCGCACCGTGCGCCTCACCTGGGCCGAGACGCTCGGCAGGTGGGCCCTCGGCGAGCTCGCCTTTGGGATCAACTACTACATGCGCCAGCAGGTATGCGTACTACTGCCAGTGCCCGTGTCCACGCCACCGACGATCGCCGGCCGTGCCCGCGCGACGCCGGCTAGCTAGGAGTAGCACCCTGCGCTCTCCTCTCCCATTGTGCCGTTAAAATGTTGTCTTGCGCGAGAATTCTTTTTCCCCAAGATTTTTCGCTTTTGGGATTGCCCGCCTTGGTTAACTTGGGAGGTGATGTGAGATTTTTCGCTTTTGGTATTGCCCGCCTGGGTAACTGGGAGGTGATGTGTTTGCTTCCGTGGAATCTTTTCTCGGTGAAGCTTCGTCGTTTGTCGCCTTTTCTTTTCTTTTCTTTTCCTTTATTATCTTGTTTGAAAACAGCGGAATGGAAAATAACTCCTGGGAAGGGGAAGGATCTTGCGTGCAAGAAAAAAAGGTAGAGAAGAAACGCCCCCAATCCTTCCCTCGTGGTCCGATTTTACGTTGCGCAATTATGCTGTGTTGTTCTTCTTTTCCTTTCCCTCTTCTAGCTAGATTGGTGATTGGTCGACGGTCCGGCAGGCACATGGCTTTTTGAAAGAAAAATTATCGTGGATTAGGAATTTGATCAAATACTTGATGGACTATCTTGCTCGCCGAACTTGCTGAAAATCTTTTTGGTCCAGTCTTGAAGCAAGTACATGTTCAACTGGGACCACACCTTAATACTTCTATGTTGCAACATGTTTCCTTGCTAGCTTAGCTTGGAGGTTACGTGGGTATAGTGCCTAGTTTGAGAACAATCTGCCAATGGGTACATGAATGCGCGTTGTCTTAGATTTTTTTTTTTTTTTTTAGAATTCTTGAATGTTAAACAATTCGACGAACAGTTCAATGAGCTTCAATTTTTTCTAGTACCACTTTGCTGACATCTGTTTTGACGGAATTGGTCGTATGCAGTTAGCTTTTCACCTCACCATCCACATATAGTATTGTTGTTTTCTTCAATAATCTGGTGATTTTGGTCCATCATGGAGTGGGATTACTTTAGCTGTTTAGCAACCTATTAAAGATTGTTTAAGAAAATTGTTTTATATATAAGCAGCTCTGCTTTCGGTCTTTCCCTTCCAGAAACCGAACTCCACTTCTTTTTACTTTAGGCTCAGAAGAAATTGTAAAATTGTGATTGTTAGATTTGAACCAGATACCGAACTGATAAGATGCTACTAGCCGCCTTTAGCTGCTCTAAGTATTCTACATTCTAGAATCATAAGTGCTGCTATTTCTTTTTCCTAGAAATTGGACTGCTCATTTGTCTTTTGCTGTACTTTTATCTTATTTCTGCAAGTCGTGATGTCGACAGATTACATATTTTCATGGATAAATGAGACATGCCAGTTTACTCTTACAGGGTAATCTGCAGCATGAGTATGCTGGAAGTGACTCTGTACTACTGGATGGGCCTGAGGTAAGGCAGGAGCTGATTTCGCTACTCGGATATCTGAATCAATGCATGTATTTCTCGAAGAAGCCATACAACGTGTTTTTGGAGTATGGTGGTTATGGCCAGAACGATGTGCTCATAAAGAAATCTAAGGCGAGGGTGCGTAAGTATCAGTTAACTCTCTGTTGTCAATTATGCGTTGGGACTCAACATTCCAAACTTCACGGGCGATTTTTTCCCTTTCATTCCACTGCTGACAACAAATCAATAGTAATTGGATGAAATTTTGTTCTATCATGCAGCTTCTGAAGCCTGCTTTCACAATTGTTCGTGACAGAAGTAGCCAATACTTTCTCCTTTTCATTAGAGGGGCTATCAGTGTTAAGGAGCGGTTGACAGCAGCAACTGGCGCAGAGGTTCCATTTCATCACGTTGTAGTCCAGGAAGGTCGTGTTTCTAGCCTAGTGTTGGGCTATGCCCACTGTGGAATGGTTGTAGCAGCTCGATGGATTGCAAAACAAGCCATTCCTTGCCTGAGTAAAGCAATGGAGCAATTCCCAGAGTATGAGGTTAAGGTAATTTGTTTCAGCTCTTGCGAGTCGAAAACTGAATGCTAAAGCAAGTGGAACTGCAAGTTGTTATCAACTAGAAATGCCAAATATGTTTTTTTTTTTTCTTTCTTTAAGCCAAAGCAAATTAACTTGGAAGTACTCTTGCAGTAAGTATCATCAATGGGCTTTAGGATTCTCTAGTGCTGAGATAGAATCTTAAGAAAATAGATTGCCAAAGTACTGAGGTACAAGCTTAAAGATATGGCTACCATGAGTAGAGAGAATAAGTGGACCACACTCATGAATGTAAAAATTTAAGCAAAATAATATTAAACTAATGCTGAGCAACCTAATAGTGTTTATCTCATTTCTTCACTGACTTTCATATTTATTTATGTGATTTCAGTGTATTTAAAATTTTGTTAGCTAACCACTGCATTTCTACTCAAAATGTTCATCTGTAGAACCTATTGGAATTTATTTGAATTTGTTCTGCTTTAATTATTTTTCATCCTAGACGATTTCTTCTGTTTTGGGAGGGACTTCTATATAGCCCCACATTTCTTTATATCCAACTTTTATACAGCCAATTTATGATGTTATGTGCCTTGCATCTGACCCTTTCTTCAATTTACTTTATTTTGTTTAGATCATTGGACATTCAATGGGAGCTGGGATTGCAACAATACTAACATACATCCTACGTGAGAAGAGAAGCTGTCATCATCCACTTGCATTGCATTTGGGCCAGGTACTGCATTGAGAAGTATAGTTTACTTTGAACAACGTAAGTTGAGAAAAGTCATTGCATTTCTATTCGCAAACAGTATCCTTCACTAAAACGCAATATTGGCATGCTGCCACAATTCGATGTCTTGCAATGACTGCTCAGGGTTGAACTTTTGGCATTTCCATTCACACTTTCATTTATATAAGAGAGCTCTGGTATTAGCCATATAAAAAAATTAAAAGGATGGCAAAGGATAATTATGTTGCATTTATGCTTAATGATAACTGTATTGACTAATGAGCTATCTATCACTATAGCACATTCTTCTGAATTATCCCTAAGCCTAGATCATTGCGAATCTAACATCTCTGGAACATTTCTCTGTTATCTGAAAATTTTCTTTGAATGCTTTGTTTGATATATTTATATTTCCACTGTGGCCATTCAGCTGCTTGCATGACATGGGACTTGGCTGAGTCGGGTAAAGACTTTGTTACCACCATTGTTAACAGAAATGACGTAGTGCCATCTCTTGGCATAGTTTCTGCTGCGAAGCTTCGTATAGAAGGTACCTCTCGGCCAGTTCGTTACTGATATTTGAGTATCTAAGCAAAGTGGAACACAGAATTATATTGAATAGTTTAGTGGTTGGTTAGAAGGATAATTATTCTTGAAACCATTTCTTCCCTTAAAAGAAAACATATATATTTACTATTGTACTGAATGTTGGCAGGTTATGCAATCATCTTGGGCACATGACCTTCGCAAACAAATTCAGCAGACTAGATTCTTAGGTTTTGTTAACCGTTCAGTGAGCTTCATAAGATCTCATGTGCCCTTTGTCTCTGATCCAAGATCTAAGGTTGTGGATGTTGATATGCTGCAATCTCAGAGTCCTGAGGTATAATAAATTTGTTATTTTGCTAAAAAATGTATTCCAAGAACTAGTTCTTAAACATATGAAACTATAAATCTATTATGTGTAGTACTTATGCCTTCATGGTTTTTGGCAGGCTGGGAATAAGCCTTTAGCAGATACCCATGCTGTGGTAAAGAAACGCCCACTAGTTTGCTGGTCATGTGTGGCTGCACCCAAACAGAGTATGGAATCATCAATACAAATTCAGAGCACGGAAGTCCAAACCGTGCAAACTGAGAAAACTACCGAAGCAGCAGCTGCTGAGCTAGTCTCGATCCATCTTGGTGAACTAAACCTTCAAGAATCAGATGAGGGCAACAGAGAGGAAAAGGGATCAGCACTGACAGAGACAGATGAAGAAGAGGCCATGGAGCTTCTAGAGTCCTTGACAGACGAGAAGCAGATGCCATCATCGTCATCCTCTGCTCAAGAGACACACCAGCTATACCCCCAGGGAAAATACTGCACATGGTTGGATTGCCAGCAGCGGAAGAGGCAAGCACAAGTCAGCAAGGAGCCCAGGAAGAGGCCGTCGCCCTGTATGAGACACCTCGACATTTGTACAGTAAGATTCGCCTGGCGAGGGCAATGATAGGAGAACATTACATGCCCAAGTACATTAAGACAATGGAGCAGTTGATAGAAAGGCTTGCAGAGGACATCGACCAGCAGCTGGACTCTTTATAGCATCAAAAGTGTGTACAGGATAATTATTGTACAGATCATGTAAAGGAAAATCATTGTTTCAGATTGCCTGTGCGTAATTGTAGTTGGTTTATGGTTTGTGATAGCGATCTAGAAGATGTACAACACTGCCAGTTTGACTCTGGTCTGTTTATATTCTGTCATTTCACTTTAGCAAGCACCTCAGGAAGAGCTCAAAGAGCTTTGCCTGGTGATGGTCTCTGTAATTTCAAGTGCAGCAGTTTTTCTTTAGCTGTGAATATTATTAATATTAACCATTAATTTACGGTCATCATCTCTCAGGAGACTAGGGATGGTAGTCTGGCTTTCATATCCGGTGGGTCAGGGCACGGATGAAATTTTAGTACACCTGGTCAATAGAAAAGTGTACTAGAAACCAAGACGTGCAGGACAATACATATCTGTTGGAGGACAACACTATAGAATCTACAATAAATGAAAGGCAAGTTGAAGCAACTTGGCTTGGCCAGTTGATAACAAATCGTGCAGAACTATTCCTCTAGATGAAAGTTCTTTATCATGACAGCTCTCAGGCGTGTAATATGTCTTTTATTCTTAGTTTTTTTATAAATAAAAAAAAACTAACAAAACAGCATGGACAAACAGAACTTGCCCTATCTTGACCAGTAAACCACATGCTAACCAGACCTGAAATTTAGTTCATGAATTACAAAGAGTTCTATTTTAAAAAAGGTTAAACTGGATTTCATTTCATCGAAGGCATAGTGAAAGGATGGGGCTGCACATTCATATTTGGGAATTTTGAAGTGCTCCTTGCACATTACATAGTGATGAAGAGTGCAGTCATGCTTGACATGAGTGGCAGGCAATACAAGGAGTTGAACCTTACTGAGGTACCGTGAGACACATTAAACTAGATATACTTGATCTGGATAAAAACCATTGATCTACTAATAGGCAATGACACCTTCTGTCAAGTGATCACCACCAAATTTATCAAGTCATGAAACTTGCATACAGAAATCTCCGGCAAAACATATAAAAAATTGACGAAAGCATACATTTGCCATTTGCAAATATTCTTCTACTTATGGATAAAGAACCCCCTCAGAACCAGGTACCATAACATGGCATTCGACAGCAGGATACTCCTTTATAATGTTGCAGATCTTCTCATAGCCATTGTTACTTGGTGAGATGTCATCAGAAATAGTGATTGTCAATCTCTGAAGCACTGTTGCACATCGGAGTATGATTTTTAGGAAATCAACTTCATCATCTTTTCCTTCCAGTCCATGAATTTCAACAACTTCAAGATTAGCCAAAGAGACATCTTCACTTCTCCAGCTGCTAGGCTGTTCACAAGGACAATCTACTGGACATGGCACTCGTACCTGAAAGAGAAATGAACAATGGTTAGTCACTGTCATCTAAAATTCAATAGCCAATCAGAATACATAACTACAGGATCAACAACCAAATGTTTACCTTGCCACGTGCTAGGACAACCTTAAGTCTTTGTATAGTTGGTTGAATCCAAAGCAGACGCAACATTATTGGTCCAAAAGCATGGCGGCACCCATATGTTTTGAGATCCAGCTCCAAAACAGAAAAAACAGTCACTGGAAGATGAGCTATCACGTTTGCAATGCTCCATTCTGCATCCAGAAGACCGATCTACATATCAACAAATTAAGTGTTCCAATGTTATTCAAACAGGAAACTGTCATCACATAGAGAAAATCATTTGGCTGCATACGATAACATAAATAATTTTGATATAAAAGTTACGAAGAAAAGCATGACAAAGTAGCATACGCACTTCAGCCTCTAATTTCAGCGAGACAGCATGGAAATCATCTAGCTCATGCTCCTTTATGCTCGTGAGGCACCATATCTGGCCAAACCCCTCACAAACATTTGGAAAATAGCAATCCCATTTGATTTTCTTCACCATTGGTGCTGAGAAAAACAAACTAAAGCCTTTGGCGATATCGACATCCAATGTCAGCTCATTAAGTACTGGGGCTGCGATGTCAATGCAACTGATGTCATAAGTATGTACATCCAAGACAAACTCCTCAAGTGATGGCGAGTGAACAATCACCGGGTCAACACTTAGACCGCTCTCAGTGTCAACACTTAGCTTGCTGATGTTCAGGATGCGCAGGCATGGGCAGAGGGGGAGCAGGGCGCCAAGGTCGATGCAGCACGATGTCAGATAAAGGGTCTTGAGGGCAGTGAACTTGCCATGTTGTGGCAACGTAATTGGGAGGCTTCCAATCAAGTCAAGACTAAGGTAGGAGGTGCGTTCGAAGCAAGGAAGATCCACGGCGTAGGCTGTTAGGGGGCACCACGACACCATGATGGTGAGTTTCTCCGGCAACACCCGTGCGGCACCGCGGAGAAGCAAAGATACCTGCTCGTTCCAGTCTTCGTCTTCGCCACAGCTAAACCACAAATTGATGAAGAGGAGGTCCAGGGAGGGACGGGTGACCCTGGCGAGCGTTGACGTAGAGGGGTTGAGCGTTGTCGAACATGAGCTCGGGAAGGTCGGTCCAGAGACCACGCCAGCCACGGCAGACCGCTCCGGCACGCGCAGCTCCAGCAGGAGACCAGAGACGGGCGAGAATGTTGAGCAGGATGTCCTCAGGGAGGCCGTTGATCCTGTCCTCTGAGCCGTGCTGGGACTGGAGGTGATGGCGACGGCCGCCTCCTTGCGGCTCCGGCGGTGGGTACACCAAGCGACGCCCGGACCTGAGCTGCATTGTCCTGCTTAGCTGAAAAAAAATGAGCGCAGAGGGTGAGAAAATTATCTGATGCATTCAGAATGATAAATAAAACATATAGTATACTGAAACTTTGACAACATGAGCACGAGGATCATCCTCTGGTTTTCACCAAGTAACTAATTCCCCAATAAGATAGGTTCCCCTTTCAATCTGCAGGAAGCAATAACAATAACAATAACAATAACAATAACAATAACAATAACAATAACAATAACAATAACAATAACAATAACACAGGACGGAGGGGAGCCGAGCATGCAGAATGAAATCTGAACAAAATCGAAGAGGATCAACAGCTACAACTACTTGCACATCTAATGTCCATCGACACATCAAATCAATCGAGGAATAAGAAGCCATCTCACATCTGGAGCAGATTTAGTACCTTGAATCGATTACGGGACGGCGGGGACAGCGCTATTATTTCCTCGGGCGGTGGCGGAGAGAGAGCCTTGGTCAGTTGCAGATGCAGCACACAGTTCACCGGCGGCGGCGAGCGGGGACTATGGACGGGATGGAGACGGCGACTGCACCGGTGCCGTACAGGGTAGTTCGGTGGTGCTGGAGCCTGGAGAGATGCGCGGTGGCGTAGGACGGATATGGCGACGGACGAACAAGGGGGTGGGCCGCGGGAGACCTCGTAGATGCGCGGAGGAGAGAGTGGTGTGGTGGTGGTCGGAGGGGAAGGGGAGAGCTCCCTGCTGCCGAGGAGGAGAGCTTGGCGCCGCCGGGCCTAGGGAGCCCCGTGGCGGCCGGAGATGGGATGAACACGACAACGGCGGCGTGCAGAGGAGCGGGAGGGAAGGGACGGCTAGCGGGGGGATTTTGCCGTTTCGGAGGATGGGCATGGTTTTGGAACTTTTTACCGTTACTCGTGCTGCTTCAGAAGGACCTAGGCCCAGGCCCAGGCCCAAGACAGCACACCAAATCTAATGGAGGCCCGTAACACAGACGAACGAGCGGCAGTAACACAGTATGTCACCACCACTCTGAGTTCAGTATATACACACTCATCCAGTGTAGTACATGGCACGAAAAGATGAAATAATCGTTGGGTTCCTCTAATGCCGTCCCAGCTGTTGCAGTACGGCCCCGACGAGGTGCAGGGAGCCGGTCACGCAGATGAGGCCCGGAGCCCCGCCTCTGCCCTCCAGGAGCCGGGAGGCAGCGACGATCAGGTTCGAGGGGAACAGCGCCTCGTCTTGGCACCCGATCACCATGGGTGGCTTTCTTCCGGAACTCGACGAGGCACCGCCCAGCAGATCACCAACGTGCTCCGGGGTCTCAGCGCCGCTGATGCCACCGATGTCCACGAACTCGATGCCACGGTCGCGTGCCGCGGCCATCCACACTTCTTTCAGGGACGAGGCTGGCATCGCGCGGGAGGCTCCTCCAGCGATGCTCGCCTCCGTCAGTAGCACGACGTCGGGCATTTGGCCTGCAGCGAGTTTCAGGAATGATGTGGGCATCAATTTCAACATTCATGTGCCTGCCTGGATTTCAAATGCTCAGCGAGGAATGAGCAGTCCTACTACCTGAGAGAAGCTGCTCAGCAAATGCGAGATGCTCCTTGTCACTAGCCATTCCGGCAACAAGCGCTAGAGGCCCTTCTGGTCTGACAGTTTTTATCACGGCTGATAAGGCCTTTGCGGATTCCTCAGTATGGGCTGCAAAACATAGTTCAAGCATCACCGACTGGTGCTCCTAATCGCTGGAAGGGAGGGATGTCAAGAGCAGGTTATAGCAGAGGTTAACCTCCATCGATTAGTACAGTAGATGCACCGTCGAGTCCAAGTATTGAAGCTTCGTCTGCTGTGAGAAACTGGCTCCTCCCAGGAAGTTGGGTCTCCTCTAAGCCAGCTTGGATAGAAGCATCAGAGATATCCCATCCTTAACTTACCAAAGCCATGCCATAGGAGGAAAATTAGATCCGTGAATGCGTGTGATAAAAAAGGGCAAATGAACAAAGAACCACACAGAAAGCGAATGTTCAGCCTCATTCGTAATCAAGCTTCAAGGAACCAAATGTAACATGCTATTAACACTGGAGAAATGCCGCTTTGATGAAACTGGATGGATGGACTGTCAGAGAAAATTGGCTTATTACAAGTATTGTTACCTTGACTACAGAGACAGAGAGCTGCGCAAGCAGCTGTGACAGCATTCTGACGCTGATGATCTCCCAGCAGTTGGAGGTTTATGTCATTCATTTCAATGGACTGAAAAGGATATTTTGCGCAGATCAGTCAGAGGAATTGAAAAACAGATGGAACCTATCAATTTCAGAAGAAGTAGGTGAGGTTCCCAATATAACTCACCAAGGGCACATCATTTGAAATCTTTATGTTCATGTAACAGCGTTGGTACGGCTTACCATTATCCCAATCTATGCATCTTGCAAAGCTCTTGATGCCACGGCCACAAGCAGATATCACGGAGATTGCGTCAAGAATGCCCTGTCATGAATAATTTGCTCAATATCTGCTGCAAATGGTCCACCAATCACAACCTGACAAAAAAAAGATATTCAGATTACATCTTGTCTAGGTCTGAAACTAAGCCGGAATTTTAAAAACAATCACAATGTCCTCATTTGGACCATGTATGCTATGGTAAAAAATTCATATATGAGATTAGTGGAATAGGAAGGATTGAGGAAGCTAAATTAGAGGAAATTGGAAGAGGGAGGGTTTCTAATACTGCTGCTCCTTGCATACAGTGCAATGTGAGTATGTGACAAGACCCAAGCGATAACACATTATGTAGCAAAGAACTCAATGCTAAAATGTTGCTTTAAGAAACAAGTCTGAGAATCAAGCAGTCTGGGTAAACATAAACAAGAATAACTGAATAAGAAAAGGGCCTGCATGTCCAATCATAATTGTCATATACTGTGACAGATCTTGTGTAAGGATAATACAACTGGCAAGTCTTTTAGAAAGATTCAAGAAAAAGGGTAACATCTTTCTCTTGTTACTGAATAAAAGCGAGAACAAGATTCCTACAATGGAATGAACCAGGTGTCAGGAGCTGGGCTTGTTATATCAACCATTTAATACAAGTAAAAAAAAGTGCTAGACACATTCAAGTTGGCTGTAAGCTCAAGGTATAAACAGTAGCAACTAGATACTGGTACACATACAGAAGGAAAATGATAAGAGAATTACATACTGGTCGTCCTTGTTTGATGATTCCAGACTTTGCTATTGCTATGCTTTGCAGGGAGCCACCCAATGCAGCCAGATGTTCCCTCCCTACTGTTGTTATGATAGATGCTGCTAATTCAGTACTTCGAATAACATTTGTTGCATCCCTAGCTCCACCAAGACCTGCCTGGTGAATAAATAGATAAATGCAAGCACTACTTATATCATTTTTATGACTGAGAATCAGTATTGGGCAGATGATATTGAGAATATGACTCAACTTTGAAAAGCAAGGCCCTTTGCCTTCAAGAAAAAATGGACCTATTTCACTGCCCTTATGTTCATTTGATCTTATATTATAGTAAGATAAGATCCATCGGAAAGCAATCAGAGAAAGTGCTAGCAAAGTAACTTTTTACTTATTAGCACTATTCCTTCAGTCTTGTATCTCATGTGCTTTACTGCTTTTCCATGCTAGCCATTTGGCCTACAATCTCATAATACATCAGTTGCCTATTCTATATTCCTAGTGGCACTCTTGACTTCTGTTCAGCATAATATAAGTTTGTATGCCTATCTATAAGTTGGCAAGCCAATTCAGTCTAGACAACATCCTATACACCCTCTCAACATAGCCACTACTGGCAGAATCAATTGTCCACCTCTTCAACTAGCAACTTGTCATCATTTTGGAAGGGGTCCATGTGAAGGCCTGCCTAACCATGCAAAGAACTCATAGAAATCTTTTTTTATTCATCAGTGATATCAATTGCATTACTTCCTATTTCAGTCTTGACATTTAACAGCAATGAGCACAAAATTTGAGAGGTCATATCAGGCAGTAACAGATGCCCAGTAACTTACTTCAATGATGGCAATGTCAACATTTTCTTGTGAGAATAGAAGAAATGAGAGAGCAGTAAAAACCTGCAAGGCATGCAGATAATTTCTGGAAGTCAATACTATTGTCAAATAAGAAACAAAACATGAATATTTTCAAAGCCAATAGTATTTGGATGTAGGAAAAAATCCCATCAATTGCTTATTTGTATGTGACCACAAAACAGTCAAATTTTAATCGTCATAAAAAAAAAGTAGGCTAATTTCCAATAATAAGCTACCTCAAAATGTGTCAGGGATCCATTTTCTGACTCTATTGCTTCATCAATAGCTTCCTTGGCCTCATCAAAAAGATCACTCAACAGTCGTGCTGGAACAGGGCCTCCATCATTTCCAACAGAAATCCGCTCACGTATTGTAAGAAGATGCGGACTGCATAGAAGACAGAATCATAGCTGTGTTAAAAAACAGTGAGACACAATGGAGTAGAACAATTAGAAACCATCTAGAATACAGGATTACACTCAAATACCGTGACATAGATCTCAACATCAAAAGTGAAAGATAATATTCCAAAAATAATTTGACAGAAAATGAGATCCAGCTAAAGAAGCTATTGACAAGATAGCACTAACGCAGAGAATTATAATATTTTGGATACATAGCCTCGTTCAATCAAAGCTACTTAAAACAGACTATTTTTTTTTTAAGAATTACACAGGTACAACATAGACGCCACAACACGCACGCACACTCACCCCTATGAATTGCCCGTGCATACCACATAATTATTCACATCCCCATTTAGGCTATTTCTCTTATTCATACATTTTACAATTCCAATTTGAAACCCTCTGTTAAAAATTGATATAAGTTGACAGCCTAAGGCTACAACCATGTTTTCTATGCAATTGTTTGAGCGACCGATGATGGATTCATTCGTATCCATGACCCCTATATCATACTGTCACCACAAAATTTCTGTCTAACAACTGCTCATGACTGACAGATGATGACGGGTTAAGATTACCTGGAATAACATCCCACATTGTACCCTTGCGCCCTCATGATACTGGACAGGAACGCAGCAGTCGAACCTTTCCCCTTGGTGCCGGCGACATGCACAGCCTACAGAGTACAGACACACACCAATTCAGCTACTCCTACACCTCTGCATCCACTGAACAGAACTAGTAGCTGTAGCTCCGAAGACGCCCCATCCGGGACCGGGAGGCCTCACCGGGAAGTGGGTGTGAGGGTCGCCGAGCCGGCGGAGCAGCCGGCGCATGCGCCCGAGGTCGAACCCGTCGTCGGAGTCGGTCCCCGCGCCGCGCGGCACCCCCGAGCGCTCGTAGTTCCGCAGCCGCTCCATGTACTCGAGGAAACCCCCCAGCGGGCCCTCGTCGGACTCACCGCCGCCTCCGGCCATGACGGACAGGCCGCGGCCGCGGCCGCGGCGGGCGATGATGCTCCGCGTTCGCAGCTGCAGCAGAGGCAGGCCGCGCGGGAGGCGGAGCAAGGCGGGGATGCGGCGGCCGAGCATCCGTCGGCGCGGCCGTGCGGCGGCGGGAGGCGGCGGAAGGCGCGCGGGCGCGGGCGCGGTCCCGATCGCGGCCGTGACGCCCAGATGCGGGGAATCGCGCGCGCGCGGCCGTGACGCCCAACGGGGTATAGATGAATGTTGGGCTGAGGCTTGAGCGGTGGATGGGTCGGGTGGTCCGGACGGTGGGGACGACGCCGGAGCCGGGCAGCGGAGGAGACGACGGCGGCGAGGTTGAAGATGGACTGAGAGTGATGGCGATTGGCAAGTCAGCAACCACGTCGGTCGACTGCACCTGATTTATCCGTTTCCAGTGAATTCCCATTGACTGACAGAACTCTGCACTTCTCTGAAGAAACTGATGATGACATACCCGAATTGATAACATATAGTTTCAGATATAACAAATTCTTTTTGAAACACTGGATAGAACAGATTCCACGTTTGCATTCATGAATCGTGATTGCACTGGTTGCATACTTTGCTCTTGGCACACAAAGGTTTAGCAAAAAGAGCATATGTGTATAGCACATTTTCTTTTTAGCAATAAAATGCTTCAAGAGAAATAACAACAATGACAACAGTGAAAGATTTGGGTACTTTGCTCTTGGCATTCGCGACCATACTTGAGATGTTTCGACTATATAAAAAAGTTAAAATGACTTATAATTCGGAATGGATAGACAAGTTTATCGTTAGCAAGTGAGGGTGATAGGATACATAGAGCGTGTTTGATTTGGGTCAATTTGTATGGCCTGAGCTCCCCACGTGCAGGTTGTTGTGTTTGATATTTTGGGCCCACTCACGAGTCAGGCCGGCCGGATGAAAAATCACTCTCTCCAGCATCTCGTGCGACGCTCCTGGATTGTGTTTTTTCTGAGCTAGGCTCGCTCCGTCGTCGAGGGCGGCATCTTTTCACCTCCTGGTCAAACTTTCACCTCCCGGAGGCCGAAGCCCCTTCTTCACTCCGCCGGAACCACCCGCACCCAGCAACATCGCCGCCGCTGACACTCATGCCTCGCCTCGCCCACCTGCTGCTCGTCCTCGCCATGGCGGCATCACCCGGCGACACACATAGTGGCTCAGCCCACCTGCTGCTCGTCCTCGCCACGGTGGCCCCCGATGCGGTCTCCCGGCGCGCCCCCGTGCACTCCCCGTACCGTGGCGGCGCGGCACGGTCCGGCGTCATCCCCTTACCACGGCGGCGCAGCACGTCCCCACGCCCTCCCCATACCGCGGCAGCGCATCTCTTCCTTGTGCACTCCCCGTACGTGGCGGGCGAGCAGGGGCACCCCTCCCCGGGTCACAGCCCGGAGATGCAACGTGCGGGGGTGCCCAGAGCTGCGACGACGCGGCCTCGGTCCTCCCCATCGGTGCTACCCCCGCACGTCCATGCCCGGCGTGGCGCTTGGAGGTGACGCGCGCATGCGGCGCGCCACCATCCACGGCGCCGAGGCCGGAGATGGAGAGCACGAATGCCATGGTCGCTGGAGGCGTGAGAGCAACGTTCCAGCACTAGGAAGGCTAGGAACAAGGCACCATGGACTTGCTCGTCATCTGTTGTTGTTACCGAACTTGTCTCTTCCAGCGCCTAGCAAATGTTCGATAGAATGTCCAAAAGAGAATCATGAGGGTAACTTCACCAAATACCTGATGCAAAGGTTATCCAATCCATCCGTACATAAATCAAACACTGATCTCAAACTGGCCTAGCTCAATAGGTACAAGAAAATCAAACAAGAGATTTTTCCCTACGGAACCATGCCATGGCTGGCCAGGCCAGCCGGAGCCAAGAAATCAAACACGCCCATAGTTTCTGAGGAGATAGGACTGGTAGTCAAGTTTTTCTTTAGACATGAACTTATATGTAGTTTTTCCAGATGATGGGTCTTGTTCTTGGGTGGACGCCCCTAGAATACGCATTGAGCTAATCAGGGGAAACATTTTCTCTAGGAAAAAAAAAGTTGATCGAGTTTTATTTGAACAGGGTAGCCACCTCAATAGTTTCTTTTGCATCACAGGCCATTTATATCCCACAGTCACCACCAAAAACAAGACAGAATGTAAAACAGTTACAAGCAATGAAAAGCCTGGTCCGGCATTATAGTGAGCCTGCTAATAGGCTTGATAGCTTATTATTAGGGATAGATTACTGCAGCTCCACATAAGGCAACAGCAGCGGCAGGCCAAGTCCGGCGCGCCTGGTCTTGTTATACTCCACGAGCTTCTCCACGTCCGGGATTAGCCCCTTGACGGCATCCAGCGCACAGAACCGCTCCGCCCACGCCGCCAGCAGCGGCGTCTTGGCGCCGTCGACGACCTTGACCCCGCAGATGGCCTCCGTGGCGTACAGCCACCCGAGGTAGCCGCCGAGCACGACGTCCACGAGCCCCACGCCGTCCCCTCCGAAGAACGGTTTCGTCCCCTTGTCGGAGCACTCCTTGAACGCCTGCTCCAGCGTCTCGAGCACCGCCACGGTCTGCGTCGCCGCCTCCACCCTCTCCTCCGCCGTCCGGCCTCTGAACACCGGTACCCACGTGCTGTACAGCTTGTATTCCACATAGGAGGCCCAGAAGCGAGCGACCGCGCGGTCGTGAGGGTCAGAGGGCAGGATGGGCGGCGCGGGGAAAGCCTCGTCGATGTACTGGACGATGATCTGGGACTCACAGATGGGCTTGCCGTCGTGGATGAGTACGGGCACCTTCCTGAGCACGGGGTTGGACTTGAGGAGGAGCTCGCTCTTGTCGAAGAGGTTCTCCTCGGTGTAGGCGTAGGTGAGGCCTTTCAGGTTGAGCGCGATGCGCGCCCTGATCACGAACGGGCTCGCCCAGAGCCCCAGTAGCGTAAGCCCTTCTTCGCCAACACCGGGGGCGTCTGCGTCTCCTCCCATGCTAGCTAACTACGGCTTTCCAGTGATACCGCGGTGGTCATGTGTCTGTGCATCTATGTATATCATCTATATATATGCGCATTGCACACATAAACGGGGACGAACTACCGACTAGTTGTTGACTTCCGAGAACCTGTGAGTGTGTAGCAAATTCGATCTGTTTCGTCCGTCACCAATGACGCACTGACGCGACAGCAGAGCGTCAAACAGGTGCAACCCATGTGTGGGTCCTGTGCTGGATACCGTCCGTCACCAGTGACGTGCTGTTGATGGTGTGGATTTTCTAGATCTCACGTATAGTACGTAGATGATGATACCTGCACGTTCCTGCAGGAATTTTGTTGTATTGTTTTGAAGAGGATTGGAGTAAGGTATACTCAAATTATAAAAGAAAACATACTATTTTTATTACAACCTTCTACACATCATATTCTTATAAGTTTTTTTGAGGCAAATCATATTCTTATAAGTTCATTAGTGTATTTTATTCGCTAATGATGTTTGGTGTCTGGTGCGGAAGTGGAAAAAGTGCAATTGTGTAGAATGTAGCCACAATGGTCAAAACACAATAAAATACTTAGCATTCTAAAAATAATAGTTGTATGTGATATCTGAATTTTTTTTATATGCGAGGATAAGACATTGAAGTAGAAGAAAAGAAAAGAAAAGAAAAAAGGCATGGAGACTCAATCTGAACAATTTTTGCTGCATGACCATAGTGTGAAATTCTAAATCATATGTTTTGAGACATATTTTCAACAATATTAGGAAGGCAGAAGCTTGGTTCACACCAACGGACTGAAGAAGCACGTGTATACATTTTTTACTGCCGTATTTATAGATAATTGATAAAACATAGTTGTGCTCGAGAAGTTAAACTAAGTCTGCACTCAGAAGAAATTAACACATGGTCTGCAATATAAGATATTCATATCTTTTGCTCGAAGGACGTAGTGGATCCTCCTTCAATTTCTATATGAGGCATAGATGCGCTGCCCGGCCGTATCCCACCGTGTACACGTACCGTCATCAGTGTATTTTTATCCTCCCTACACGATGGCCTGTTATGCTGTGCGATTGATCAACTGCACCAGATTTTGGGTGCGGTTGATGGATGGATGAATAGGAAGGAGCGGCGAGAAAACATGTCGACTCAAGGAACATGTCGGCAGCCAATTTTTAACTCGTGTGCACGCAGGAAAGGCTGATCATCGCACATCTTTGATTGGCAGGACGTGCCGAAAGGTGACGCAGGCGATAACGACGATGCCCATTAAGCTTAGAGGGAGATTATTTATGCTGATCAAGAAAAACGAATGGAGGGGACCGGCACTAATATATAGCCCGGAGAATCTCAGAAGAAAACCAAAAGACACAGATGGATGGGAAGCTGAAGCCACCATGTACCTTTTGATATTCAGCAGTTGAGACAGTTTCATTTTTGACCGAAAGTTGAGGCAATTTCGTTGTTGGTCGCCAGCCAGATGTGAATACCATTAAAGAAAAAACGATGCATGATGCATGGAATGAAGAGGAAACAGGCAGTCACCCTCCTACATACTAGAAAGGCGCGGGTCATTGCTATTTTTTTTTTCTCCTTTGTAGTTAGGTACATGAGTATGAACAATGGTAGCTAGCTAAATTATTCTTCACTCAATGTATTAGTGTTTTTTTTTTGTGTTATTTAGAAATTATTATTTGTGGATGATTGTATATATTACCTTTTATTTTTTATTTTTGTTGTTTATATATTTTGATTTTTTTAAAAAAACATCTTAAATTTCTCTAATATTTTTTGTAGAGGTTGTCAGCATCACAAATCATCCACAAAAAAATATGTTAATATGTAGAAATTATGGAAGTTTTCTTTATTAATTAGAAGAGGTTATTTTAAATAATTTGAAACTTATTTATTTTTGAATTTTTATATTTTTTGTACATAGAGTACATCAGCGAGTGGCTACATAAAAATTTTCATGATTTTAGGAGCTTTGATGTTTTTAGTATGAAATAAACAAAATCATCATCTCATATGATTTAATAAAAGATATAAAAAAAGGATAAGGCTATTTGGGCCGAATCTGGCCCAGCTTAGCCCGTACAGACCGAACGAGGTGGCATTCCGGCCCATATAATGGCTTGGGCTTTTGTTCTATTTCAGAAAAGCTCGAGGGCCTTTTTACAAGATATTCTGAGAGAGGAGGCTGGACGCCAGGTTCTATTTCTGTAAAGTTTGAGGGCCTTTTTGCAAAAAGTCTAGTGACTGCCCGATCTGGGCCGTCCGTGCGGCTGATTGGACGGCTGCGAATGGCCCGTGACGTGGCCACGTTGGCTGGCCAGAGAATGGTCCAGCTTTCGTATATAGAAGATGTACTTGTGGGAGGAACTGGATGTAAGGTTAGTCTCAGTGGGGGTTTCATGGGCGTTTCATGCACATTTAATATAGCGACACATCAGTGTATAGAAGGATTTTTTGCATGAAATGGAGAGGAGAGAGTAAAATCGTTTCATCATGGTGAAACGCGGTAGCGGTGTTTCTAACGTCTTGGTAAGTCTTGGTAACTGGTTGAAACGAGCACTAGGTCATTTCATGGCGATTTTTGCAGTGAACTGAGCATGCCTACGGCGGGGATGGGAGAAGAGAGACGCATGGACCATGAAAGCTAAAAATAGTTCTATAAATCTGTGCAATGAAATTTGCATTGAAAGAGGTATTCGTTTTACGGTAAATTTCATGTTTTTTAAAAAAATGTAAGATGAAACGTTGCATTGAGACTAGCCTAACTACACCAAATTGAATACTTGATTGGCGGAAGATCAATTTGGACATGAAACAAATTCTAATGACGTGGCAGCATGAGGTGCAAGAGAAATACCTTAGTAGGGGTCTCCTATTTAGGCATAGAGGATCTCCTCAGTCCTCACTGACTTACTACTGTGGTGGTGTGAGTTCCAATGTATTTTTTCTTCCATATTTCGTTTCCATAAAAAAAATGTAGCTTGGATTTAGACCTTGGTCTTCTATCATTTTACGTATGACGGTTCTATACTATCATATTGATGGTCCACCACTTTTCTGTCTTTCAATTCATTGTCCTGGACGATTCGAAACGATGATGTTTTCTTGGCCCCGACCAACGGTCAATGGCAGAAATGCTAATGTTGTAAGCCTATCTACTCATACACTCGGTAGGAGATACAGAAAGGCCCAACTGGAAAACACGAAAAGTTTTTAGACTATTTTCCATGTTTTTCTTGTGAAATTTCTGTATGATTCAAATTCTAAAAGGCCTGAACGTCTTATTTGTTACATCACTTGTAGCATAACATCATGTTACATATATGTTGTGTGGAGTTTGGGGTGCTTAGCCAGGTCACAAGCTAAAGATACGGAAATGTTTGGTGCTAAAATGCATCTGGATTATTACAGTAGCCCATTCCTTATGAGAACCGCCTATGAAGAGAAATCTCCATAAGCATTACCTCTAGCTCTAAGGATATTTGAGAAAAGCATTACCTCTAAGGAACTTTTACTTTTTTTTTTCATCAAAAAAATAAGGGGACAGAATTGAAGCAACATTCAACATCATTCAGGATTCACTTTATTTTTTCCGAACAGTAAACATAGCCTATGAACCAAAGAAATTTTCCTGTTGTCAACTTTTGGACTCTGTAGCAATGCCGATAAAAAATAATATGGTAACTGGAGTAAACCTGAAACAAACGATATACTAAATTTCAGTAGAACTTTAACCGTTGTATAGTGTTTTCTTTTGTACAATCATGGTACTGACTCAGAACAATGCAATTATGGAAAAGTGTGCCTTCTAATTTCCATTTCCATGTCCTGCAACACGACATGGTTTAAGAATCTTGTCAAAAACATCTTGTGCAAACTGAAGTCACTAATTAAAGTACTTCAGTATCTCATTTCGATGAGTAATATGGCTGGTTCACCTAGAACAGTAGCCCATTTTACTTAACAACTAAGAATTATTGTATGTTTCAGTTTAAATCATGCAAAAATAAGCCTCAAACATTCAATGAGTCAATTTGAAATAGATCTATTGAAGTACAATGCTATACCATGGTAAGTTAAATGTGTATTGATGTTTTACATAGCGTGTAAGTATTGGTGCATAGCCTTGTTTGGCAACCCCTAGATTATATAATGACCCAAATATAGATTGTTTGAGAACTTGAGATTATATAATCTACCATCATAATCCACCTGTATATAATCTGCCCTGTTTGTGGCTACAACCCAGATTGTATAAGCTAGGAGGTTGCCAAACAGAGCATAATTACCATGACTTTCACAATTTTGAGAGGTAGATGGTAGGGTTACTATAATCTACCATCATAATCCACCTGTATATAATCTGCCCAGTTTGTGGCTACCACCCAGATTGTATAATCTAGGTGGTTGCCAAACAGAGCATAACTACCATGACTTCCACAATTTTGAGAGGTAGAGAGTCATTATAGAAGTACACATAAAGAGATTATATAAAAACTGTGTCTGGCTCTCTACAGTATGATGTATGAACTAACATATTTCAATAGACCTATCAAAGAGCAAATTGCATCAAGTGCTATGAGCCATGACCAAGATAGACATGAAACAGCAGGACTAGTAACAGATTCAAAGACTAAACAGCACTATAGGTCAAAAGAGAATGAAATGCATTCAACTTTAAGGAACAAATATCCACAAATATTCGGTAACTGAAGTGTACCAAATGAGTCTCTCAGATGCTATAGAAGGAAATCCTGAATGACTGGAGCTTGAGGTATAGTATCAGGCTGAGTGCTAGACTTTTCTCTATGCTTATGTTTTCCTTGACGATGTCCACTTCTACCAGAGCTTCTGTGCTTTCTTGGTTCTTTGCCATCACTTTCAGGAGGATTTGTACCTTTCTCTTTATCATGGTTTTGTTGCTTACTTGTTCTACTACTAGAACGTGAAGCAGGATGGCTTCCTAAATCCTCTATCTGCTGAGAGCTAGATTCATTACTGCTTGTTTTGTTTAGCATTCCTTCCAAGTTTATATCTGAAGCCCTTTGCAAAGACAATGCCTTAGCATCAGTACCCAAGAGCACATCACGTAGAGCCCCAGACAAGGGGTCTTCTTTTGGAACATTTGCACTAGGCATCATAGCACTGAGGAAATCCTCAGTATCCAACTTAACTACTTTTGGTCTGGACTTCGTGGCCGTCGACTTTTTCCTTGCAAATACATGTTCAGCATTCTTCGACTTGTCATCATTAACAGAATTATTGCTAGAAGATGGTAGAGAATCGTTAGCTTGAGGGTAATCATTTGGCTCGCCCTCAGTTTTCCCTGTTTGGAGATAAAAAAGCTCATGCCTCTTGCGATGCTCAGAAAGAGAAGACTGACCAATTGACACTGCAGGCTCATCTCTGGTATCTACAGAATGGCGACTGGAAGGATAGAAAAAGATTGAAGTTGAGGGAGCAGTATCATCTTCGCTCACAATGCCACTAAGTTCAACAAGATTTTCATTCAGGACAAGACCATCTGGAGGGGCCACTTTCATCTGTGCATTCACAGAAACAGGACCTAGTTCTTGACAGAATACTGTCCGCATAGTATTAACAAGCTCTTTTAACCTGCTTGGCTTGTCACCATCAGCAGCCTTCCTTCTGTTCAACTCTTGAATCTCTCTTACTAAATGGACAAAACCAATCAGGTTGTGTGCTCTATCCTGGACTTCTACTTCATTGCAGCTAATCAGTGGACCAACTGTTGTTTGAATCAGGCTAATCATGTAAAGTATAGATTCATGCGAGAACGGATCCTTTCGCACTGTGCTCGCCCCAATATCTTGCTCTTCACCAGACCCAAGCGCAGCATTGCTTTCCGAACTAACAGTTTGATCAGCAGCTAACTTATCGAACATGAGATCCATTGCCATGCCTGAATCACCCAATCTCCCAACATACACACTGAAACACCATGTAATCACTTTAAATACTGCGTGGATGTAGACAGCTCTCACTGAAATCGGCAGGAGGCTGGTCCTTGGTTGCAAGAGTGCTTCGACAAGCTCAACAGGATCCTTGGTTAAGTCCACATACTCACCAGAAACCCATGCAGCCGCTGAGAGAACAGGGAAGAGGAAGTGATTTCCAAGCAAAGCAGGATCAATCAGGAGAGTTCGAGCCGAACGGACAAGCTCTGGCCGTGCATCCTGCACTCTGAGTCCAACATCAACAAGCTGCCGACCAATCTCATCCCCCTGGGCACAGTGCAGGGTCCTCGCCATATCCGCGAGGAGCGAAACGTACCAATCGAAATCCACCACAATCTCATACACATTACGCCCACACGCTGCTAGAACAGCCCCAAGAATGTCATTTGCGAACTCCGGGTCTGACTTTGCAACATGACCGATCAGCATACCAGCAATGTCCATGACGTTGTTCTCATTAACCGTCCCCATAATCAGATGCAGCGCCTCCTGGCGAATGTTGGTGTCGGCATCACCCAGCGACTGCACAATCGCATCCCGACACTCGTTCACCGTGGACGCATACGCCGGGCCAAGCATACCGAGAGCCAGAAGCCCGAGGTACCTCAGGTTGGGGTCGTCATCCGCGGCAAGGAACTCCCTGGCCTTCCCAACGGCGAGGCGGACCGCCGCATCATGCGCCGGCAGCGCGGTGAGCACCGTGCGGACGCACTCGAAGGCCAGCGACACGGCCGCGGACCGCGCGAGGAGCTGGCAGACCGGGTCGACGATCCGCGCCGCCAGGCGGGGCTCGAGCGGGGCCAGCCGCGCGAGCACCTTGAGCACCTTGATGAGCGCCCAGTTGGACCGGGAGGCGGTGAGCAGGGCGTAGAGGTCGGGCGCCAGCGGCAGGAACGGCGCCGCGTCGGCGGGCGGCGCCGACAGGTCGCAGAACGCCGCCGCGGCGGCGGCCGACGCGCGGGGGTCCGGGGAGGCGAGGCACGCAGCGAGGGGCTTGAAGAGGACCGGCACCGCCGCGGACGGGGACGCCGCGATGACGCGCGCGGCGGCGGCGATGGCAAGGGGGTTGCCCCGGGCCAGGTGCGGCACGAGGTCGTGCGCGAGGTGGGCGGGGACGTCCGGCGCCGCGGCGGCGGCGGGGGAGGCGAGGAGGTGGAGGGCGAGTGAGGAGACGTGGGCGGCGGTGGAGGCGGAGGGGGAGGAGGAGGGGGAGAGGTCCTTGTGGAGCTGGTGGGTGGCGAGCGGGAGGAGGGAGAGGGAGGCCGGGTGGAGCGAGAGCGCCGCGGCGAGGTAGGCGAGGCGCTTGTGCGGGAGGAGCGGCGAGGCGAGGAGCTCGATGGCGGGGAAGGCGAGCGGGTGGGAGGAGGCGACGGGCGCGGAGTGGAGGGAGGCGAGGTAGGTGAGCTTCTGCAGCGCGACGGACTTTGTGGCGGCGTCCGGGGACCGGATCTCGCGGTGGATCTCGGCGAGCGCGCGGGACACGGCGGCCGACTCGCCGGCGGAGGAGGGGTCGGTGCGGAGGGACTTGATCAGGTCGTTTAGGGACCGCTGGAAGAGCGTGTCCACCAGCGACGGCGACCCCGCGGCGGGCGCCGCCGGCGGGGCGGACGCCATCGGCGGTGGCGGAAGAGGAAAGGGGCTGGACTGGATCCGTGTGGTTTTGGCCTTTTGGGAGTGCAAACTGGAGCGTTGGCGCGGCCGAGATGAAGGAAGGCTCGAGCCGCGTGGCTTGCTGAGGCCTCGTTGGCAAAGGGTGAAAATTTCAGCGAGCACGGCTCCATGACAGCATAGGCCCACTGATCGTGAATTCACGTCAAGTACATGCTCCCTCCGTGCTAAAATAATTTTCTCTTTTCCAAAAAAAAAAACCTTTAACTAACTAATATATTAAAAATATTAATATTAATATTAATGTTATATAATTATTAGTATTGTTGAAAAGATCTCTGAATCTAATTTTTATATTCCAAGGGTAGAGTTCACATCGAGTAATCCTTATTGTATAGTTTGTTACCGACAATAGGAGTCGGATCACTCGATCTTTTATGGAATGTTTGGTTAGGTGAGTCAACACATTCTTAGGTGGAGTGATGCATCATGGGTTTATTTCTCAAATTTAGTACAATAACTTCATTCCTCATATTACTTTATTAGCTTATGAGGAATGAGGTAGCAACGGATCAGCTTATTCATTCCACGAACCAAACAAAAAAAGTAAAAGAAAAGTGAGATGGTGATTGATTATTTTATTCGACAAACCAAACACCCCATTATAGATTAGTTAACTTCGAAGTATATCTAATCTACGCCTTGTTCAAGTAGTCGAGATACTCGTCTGATTTGAGCCTTTTATGTAGCATGCTCGGCCTAGTGCATCTCAATTGGATAGTTTCTCTTGCAGTGAGGGTATCTAGAGCCTGTAGTAATAACATCTACAACAATTTAAGAATTTTTTCTTCTAAGTAAATGCTTCTTTCCAAACACGGGTGTAGAGACACTTGGGCATGCACCCACTAGAAAATATAAAAAACTCATTGTAGCCGGAGACAAGGAGCTCACTAATGAAGCCTCATTAGTGTTAGGGTTCATGGCTTTAGTGGGGTATATGGCTATCGGCATAGAAGGGGGACCTTATAATGGTGTCAATCATCAAAAGACAGTGGGAGAGATCGATTGAACAATGCAGGATTGCGGCATGATTAGGAGTTAGGACCATCAAAGCCCAAATGATAGCGAGGGATGGGGAAGAAGGTAGACTAGAAGAGAGAAGGTGAGCTGGTGGGTCAGAGAGTGCGCACCGGCCTTTGGCAACTCTTTTTTAATAATAATTATATGGCCACTCTCAATGGGAATTTAGTAAGAGTTTTATAAGTATTAAATAAGCTAATATGACATAGTATCAGTAAAGAGAGAAATGATAAAATTTTCATAGGATGAAATAAGTGGTGAGAATAAAAGTTGTTTGCACTGCTTTCAACACATGTGAGTATTGAAATGGGATGTTTAACCACCACTGAGACTAGCTTAAGGAGCAATGGAACAAGTTGGATGGCGCAGAGAACCACAGACCACCAGCCATGGGCATTTGGGAACAAGTTCAGTGCCCACAGCAAATGCAGTGGCAGCTTCCTAGACAAGCTTTCATTTTAGTTACAAAAACATTGTCTTTGGGAGCAAAGAAAAAAGACAGAAAAGGCTAACCACCATTAAAATAATAGAACAAATTGTAACAATGATATATTAACTTGGTAGGCGATTGCACAAATTCGGCTGTCGACGCAACTTTAGCTGGGAGACACCTAGGATGATACATGACAATAAAATGATGTACCCAAAACTCCTATATATGCTACAAAACTCCCAGCGAACTGGGAACCGAAAAGCTCATAAGGCATGAATACAATAGGGTTTCCAAAATGTACAACAAGAGAAAACATATGACATTTCTGACGAAAGATTCATCAGGCTTTCTTGTCGGATCTATTAAGGTTCAGATTAAACCACTTCTTTTTGCCAGATTTGTCTTTGCCATCTACGCTACCATTCTCAGGGCTCTCAGGAATGCTCTGCTCGACAGTATACCTACTACTGCTACTACCGGCACCAACAGGGTTTACCAAAGTTCGTTCAGTTGTGAACGAGCAATGGATATTGTCCCTCTCTCTCAGCATATCATCAACCTGCAGATATTGTAACTCTTTAGCAACACTTAAACATTTTGTTGAGATCAAAGCCAGAAAGGGCATAATATGAAGATAGTCTAACAGAATGTTCTGACATGTTCGTATCAAATGTCTGCCGGACAAACTTGTTGTCAAGGTATAGCCCCCACACTCAATGTATTACAAAATTGATACGAGTCCATGACTATTAAACAGATTTAACAAGTTACACCCAATAATTACTTGTAGTCGAAAACTTATTTGCTCATATTAGATGTTAGCGCTTTAGGTGAAAGTAGCATAATACCTACAATAATCATCTTCACACAAACTTCAATAGTTAACACAAAGTGCTGAATTCTATCCATACAAAACTATCAGCAAGGACAAGGTGATATTATTCCAAGTTTCCATGCACTAGCTTTTATGACTTAAGGAGGTGAAACGTTTGCTAAACACTTCAACCAAACTTTGAGCTGTAAAAGCACTTGAATTATGCCCATCTGTTTTCTTGTTAATGTTAATGTACCTCTACTTTTAGTGTTTAGACCCACAAACCACTACATCAATGACACACTAACTATATGTATCATTATATATATAACTAAATATCTAATGTTGTATGGGCATCTGAAACTCGGGTGACCCTCAATTAAACAAGTTTTGGGGCAATAGGTAGACGCCTCTTGCGATCATATAATTTTGTGATAGAACATATCTAGACAGGGTGAGGGGTATATATGCATACCGCTTCTCTCTCTTGTGTATATCTGGTGGTGACTTCTTGAAACCGTGCCAAAGCCTGAAAGCCATATTAACAAGTCAAAACTTTCTTCAAATGCAGAAGCACATCTAAACACATATGATTAATAGGAAAATGAAAATTTAGTGACTGACTTTTCTGTACTCAGTTTCAAATTGACGCAGATCATTTCGCTTCGCTAGAATTTTAGATTCTATTTCCTTCAGCCTCTCTGTTGTGTCTTCATAACTCTTTGCGCACATCGCTTCAATTACATAGCTAGCTGGCTTGAAAAAATTGTCACCTACACAAATCAATTAGGACAGCTCAGGACAAAGAAATGCTTCCAATACAAATATTAGATACGGCCAGACGACAAGAATGCACACCGTAGACAGCAAATATATGGGTTCCAGGTTTGAGAGCTGACACTTCGCAGGGTTGGAGACCTTCCAACCTTTTAAAGAAGGCAGCTTCAGGATCTTTGGCCATTGCCAACTGTAGTTGTACGAAAAAACCTAAAAAATCAGTTATGATACACAGAAAAACTAACAGCACACAAAGAATTACATACCGCATTCACTGTTGAGTCCATGCGGTACACCTGGAAATGCAAGAAATACATGCCTGCAGATGTCACCTTGCCAGTCTTTTGACTATCCTCCTGAAGGTCAAAGGGAAAGCTGAAGATGGCATTAAACTAGAACTCTGAATGGAAGTCTTCTCTAAATTCTTATCCGAAATGTACCATGAACATACACAAAATAGAGAACTGGAGAATAATTGATCAAAATAACAGTTATAACATTATCCAATTGTACTACATAATTGTACCATGATCTTAAAAATATCAATGCAAAATTAGTAGCAGCACTAGAAAACAAAATTCCTAGTGCTGCATATTGTCATATTCTAAGTTCCTGTAGAACAATGTGCAATGTACATTGAAGGGGCCCTATATTGAATCCCAGAAGTTCAAAAACATCTTTCATCTACCTCAGTAAACAATTAATTTCTTTCATCACATTTTCACACAACATCCAGAAGACAAGAAATGTAAATGAAATGAACAAAAAGATAAGAGAAAATATCCCAAAGTCCTAAAACAAAAGTGAAACAAGTAATCCATGTCACATCCATGAACAATGAAGAAATATGAGACAAGTAAAATAAGTGCCATGTTGGTTTTAAATTCCTATGCCAATTGGATCAAGGATCACATCTGCCTTTGAAATGTCAAACAGGAAAATCAAAACATTACACATGAAACGTATTTAGAAAGTTGGCATAGTACATTAACACATCTAGAGGAAAGCAAATGATATGAGGGGTAGTAACTTCATTTTAATGACATGGTATTAGGCTATTAGCTTAGCTGGCTTGAAAATGGCAGGTCGTGTAGCACTTCCTTGAACGCATCTAAATGTATCAAAATTACATTGGTATAATGATGATGATGATAGCAGCTGCACATTCTCTAAATAGCTATATTCAGGGTTTCTTTCACTACAGTTCTAGTGTTATCAATCTATTTGTTATTAGAACATACATTCAGAAAAGTCACATATCCACAAAATGGGGATTAAACGATATAATACATGGTGGATGCCATCCTATACTGAAAATTAATACCAGTCTAACAAGGCATATCAACAATACAGTAGCACAATTAGAAATTACCTGCAAAGCAAGTCCATAACCTCCATTGACTTCTTGCTCGAAGTAAAGAAGCTGCGCGTTAAAGAAATAAGAAAATGAAGAAGGCATGAAAGAAAACAGCAAGGCTTCCAGGGGGAATTATTTTTATGATGAAAAAAAAAAATCAACCTCATACCTTAAATTTACTTTGAGCAGGTGAAGTCACTCTGACGACTATTCCAGAATGAGCTTGTTCTTCACTTATTGTCACGCCAAAAAAATGAGCACATTGCTTGTCAACCTACAAATTAAAAAGGTATAAGAAAACGATCAAATTGTAGATGTTTCTCACAAGAAAAAAAAAGGCAGTATCAGAACCTTTCCCGTAGCTGATGTTCCAACAGGGAGTGGTCTCACTGTAACTGTGCCATTCATAGCCTCTTCCAGCACATTAGGAGATATTGTGGTCTTGATGGGAACACCAAGCTTGCTATAAGTAGTTAAATTAATTAGAGAAGTGAAAATGTGAGCCTTTGATTACTTCTAGAAATAGTAATTCTAACTGATTCAAATTACCTAAAAAGTGCTGCAAACATTGTGTTCACAGTTCCAAGATTGGACAAGTCAATTTCCATATCCATTCCTTCATTTTCTAATGCCTGACACAAAGGAAATGTAACAAGGGTCTCTCAAAACTTAATCTCAATTTCAATGAGATTTATTGCAATGCTAAATGATGGAAACACAGCAATCATGTATGTGCCAAATTTACATGTCATCAAATAACAAGCACTAATGTCAATTTTCATGTCTAATGTGCATCAGAATGCCATAACCTAATCCAACTTAATTATGCTACCCTGATGGCCTAGTTTAAGGAAAAAATTAGTGTCGAAACAACTGGTTACAATCATTACCAGGCATAATTTATCCAAAAATGAGATTTGATCATGTAAATGATAACGGCAAGATGCTTCTCAATCAATGATAAGACAAATAAATAAGAATATATTACAAAGTTTTATTTAAGACAAGGCATGTGAAATTCAAGCCCATGGTCCAACCACTATTTATTTACCCTCCTCCCTGCACTCTCCATTGATTTCTCACTGCTCACCTTGTTTCCATCTCCTTTCCATCTAACATAACAAATGGCACACAATAGGCACCTCTGGTGTTCCTTTGTTGTTCAACTTTCCCTCGCTTATTTTCAGCTAGGCTTTACTTCCGACTTACAATATTCCTAAGGCTCAAGTGAAATTTAGAATTTTATAATCCAGTGAAAGGTGGATTTATTAGAGACCATTTTCAATTTCTATAAGCTGGTGCTAACATTTCCCATTATCAACCTAGTAATTACACCTTCATAGATAATATTTGTATCTCCCTTCATCACATAAAAAGGCAAAAAATAATTATTAATTTACACAAAGAATCATTGATGGGCCCAAGATATCCATAATGTTATACAAAATAGATCTTCTAACAAAACATGCTTGAAGAATTCGGATACCAGAGGATGCTGGGGTCTATCTAAAAACAGTGCTAAGTAAATCTCTATCATTTTGACACATTTGCAGTGTTTTAAAGGCATCGCCTAGGGCGACGACTAGGCGTCCAGGCGCACCCAGCTCGCCTTGGAAAACAGTGGCGCCTTGTCGCCTAGGCGTCCAGGCGTACCCAGCACTCACCTGGACGCCTAGCTGCCTTTAAAACACTGCACATTTGAGGTTAAAAACTTAAAAGAACAGTCAAAACAAGGGTTACAACATCTAGCAACTTTAATCCGACAGATCTAAAAATGTGAAGCCACGAAGCATTAGAGAGAAAACAAAATAGACAGATAAAAACAGAAGTGTGGCATTGTATGGCAGATTTAACGAATATAAAACAGCACCTCAAAACCAGCAGTATCATACTGCCTCCTTTTCTCAGGATCTGACAAGATGCTATAAGAATATGCAACTTCTTTGAAGAGTTCTGATGCTTCCGGGGTTGCTAGCATTCTTGTCGGGTGGTACCTAGCAACGAAGATAAGAATTGTGATGATCAATCTACAGTGGCCAATAGGGTAGGGACCCATCAACACGGTGCAGGCATAGCAGGAATTATACAAATAGCAGAAATAATTCCCTAACAAGATGGATGCAATGGAATGACATTATATAGTTTTAAGACCGTGGAACTACATCATAACTGAATGAAAATCATATCACCACAAAAGAACAGTAGTATTAAAGGGCACATTTGGTTCATTGGCTTGTTTTTCCTCACCTCGCCCACGCGAGGAAGGCTTGCCTTGCCGGTTCACGCGAGCTAAAGCCACTCTTCTGAGCAAGCCAAAATCTCCCCAGAACAGGCCTCGAGACATTATTGCCAATCAACCAAACGCTCATTCCCATCGATTTCCTCACTCGGCAAGGCAAGGTGAGCTATCGAGCAAGAACCAACATGCCCAAAACCTTGCCAGCAATACATATATGAGAGGGCAATGTTCAACAAACAGGTCTACTCACACATGTACTCATAACAGATAATGGGCCTGTTTGGATGAGCTTATTCTGGCCGCTAAAATAAGCTGAAGCCCATCCAAACATCTCAGTTTATAGCCATTTTGAACTATCCAACCACCCAGCTAATAAAAACTTATAAGGTGGATTCTATCAGCTATTACAGCTTATAAAGATCTGAGGTCATCAAGTACACAAAACACCAAGTGTTTAAAAGATTTAGTGGTTAGATACAAGTGTTTACTCCATTCCAGTAGTGTTTCACCACAACGACTCTCCTCCCATGTGAAGGGTCACAAAGTGCAAAGTATTATGGGAGCGACTGTAACGCAGAGCGGAAAAAACGTGCTTAATAATTTGATCGATTTGGTTGACTGGCTTTGGTGCTAAATCAATTTCTAAGTTGATCTGAAAATATAAGTACATTTACTGCAGAAGCTATTACGGTTTATTAGGAGCTTGGAAAGAATATATTCAGCGATTCCTATTGCACTGCGTGTAGCAGTTTTCATGTTGTATATTCTAGAAAGAATGATAACAAGCATTACTTAAACTAGTACATGCATTTTTTTTCAGTAGTAGTCACATATGAAGACAGAGGAAATCATAATATTATCCCATTATTTTTGTTCATATAAACACTGTTTAATCAAAAGCAATGGCAGTTTTAAACTCAAATAAAGAAAAATTAAAGGTATATCTAGCTACCAATACAGGACCTACTCAATATAATAAGAATGGCATTATTAAAATGCTATGAAATATATCCATCTGAAGCCTGAAAATTGTTCTTTGCATTTGCTCTCGTTGATGACTTTTATTGGTTTTTCATCAAGAAGCAGATGTGGGAACTAAAATTTATCACTGGAGTTTACCTCTTATGAGTATTCTTCATTTCATCATTGCTAAAATGTGGACAATGAGAATCAGAAATAATCAGACACTGAAATTTCGAAGCTAATTCATTAGTTCATTGCTCATGACTTTAAGATCAAGGCCATTTCCAGGTACCAGGAATCAAGCATAAACTGAACCATATGCATGTATCTAGTGATGCGGTAGTATATGCATATAAATGCAACATGACTTTCCGTCTCTCCCTGTTGCGAACTGCCAACTAACCCAGATAACATAGGCCTGTTTAATAGAGCTCCTCCAGCTCCACATTCTCTGTCAGATGTGATTCCGTGGCTGAAAGTGGTTCTCTATTAAGATAAATTCTAAGCAAAAAGTAATTCTGTGTGGAAAGCAAAGCAGGAGAAGCTATTTTTTCGTTCAGTTCCCCTGGCCTTCTAGTTTATTTCAAACAATCACTTAACAGAGAACTCCCTCCTCAGACCAACATATTGTTTGGCAGCGCTCCTCATGAATTTAGCATGGAAGTTGCTCTATGAGCTACACCAGACAGGCGCTATTAATGGTAAACTAATGGAGTAGCACCTGGATTTTCTTCTATTCCACTACAAAAATCAAGGCAGCATAGCAGACGAAAATGAGCACTGAGACCGTACTTGAGCGCGAGCTTGCGGTAGGCGGACTTGATCTCCTGGTCGGAGGAATCCCTGGGCACGCTGAGCACCTCGTAGGGGTCCCGCCGCAGCGCCGGGGCGGACGGGCCCTCCATCTTCCCCGACGACGACATCCCGGGAGAACCAAACCCTAGCAGATGCAACAACGACAACAAACAAAAACTTCGTCAAAATAATGCGTCCGATCCCAACGTCGGGCGGCTGGGCCATGTAACAGCGTCCGGCGCACCCGGCGCACGGCGCCGGAAGGCTACAGCAGCAGGTCCTCTGCCGGCGGATCTACCTTACCTTCTCAAGGCGCCCGGCAGCTCCGTCCGACGGCTCGACCGCCCCCTCCGCCCGGCGGCTGGCAGCAGGGAGTATGCGGAAGGGGAGCTAGCGCCGGGGCCTTTGCGCGCCGGCCGGCGTCGCGGGATCCGGGGGAGGAGACGCGCGCGCGCTCGGCGGGGAGGACCGGGCTCCGGCGGAGGCGGTTCCCACCAGTCCGGCTCTGTCACGCCTCGAACGAGAGGGCGCGCCTGGGCCGCCTGGGAGAATCAGAAGGAAGGAGTGGCAGGGCTCTGTAATTTTCGCCGGGTTGGGTGGGGGACTCTCGGGAGGTGAAATTTTTGCCCCCACCTCGGCGCGGGCGCGAGCAGATCTCGCCGCGTCGTCCTCGTCGTCTAGGTGGGCAGTACGGAGACGGCAACGGCCAACGAGGCTGGGCGATCGGCCAGTCAAGTCAGCCTGGATCGAGGGAGCAGCCGCACGAGCACGAGAAAGATGGCAATGATTACTCGCAAAAAACGAGAGAGGAAGATGGCAATTACAATGAGCCCATTTGTGTATTCTTCAACTCCTTAATTAACTGAAACTAATAAATCCATATATATAATTTAAATTGAATCCAAAAATTATAATTCGAATTTTGTTATGTTATTTTCGACTAGAACTTTAATTTAGAAGTTGTTTTAGCTTCATGTTCTTTTTAAAAGTTGATTTGCTAAATAAAAAAGCAACCTACCCGTATCAGTGCGACACTACGGAAAACTTTTTGATGTTCGCTGGTCTAAAAAAATCATATTCAACATAAGTATTATGCTTGATTTTTTTGTATAAATTAGCCACACACTTGTATACAGGATCATACTCATATTTAATAGTAGATACATGCAAGTAATAAATAACTTGTAGACAATGAAAATAATCATCCCATTGTATGAGCTGTATTTTCAGTTGTCATGCGTGCGTGAATTCCAAAACTCGGACAGCCAGACTGTTTCTGGGTTGTACATGCCGTGCGCCGGCATCTGTTAGAGTGCGCGTGCGCCAAATAGCCCAGTGGCGAGGAGACGGTTAGGCATGGAGGCGGAGGCGCTCTGGGGACGGAGATTTTGCGGAGGATTTTTTTTAATCGGGATTTTGGGGAGCATTTAGCAGTGCAGAGTGTAGACGTGTGGTGTACAGGGGTGCCTATCCGATCCGTGTGTGAGTACAGGAGGATATGGCCCAAGTGCCTCTAAGGCCCAAGTGCTCAAATGGTTAAGTGGAAACAGAAAAGAGCGGTGAAGGCTGCTGGCTGTTGCAAAGAATATAGAAGGCATCTACCTGTTACCTACTCCCTCCGTCCCGATTTATATGTCATTTGAGCTACAGGGTGATGTCCCGAAATAAATGTCGTCCGCTACGAGCCGTACATGCACAGCTAGGAGCACCAGCGTGGCAGCACCTGTCTTATCCCTTCCCTTCCTCCCCTCATGCTACATGCACCCAACTCGCTCGTGTCTCTCTCTTCCTGTCATCCAAAGGGAAGTACCAAAGCGGAGCAGTGAATGCAATTTGGTGTGGCGCTTGCAATTTCACAACAAAAGCAAGATCCATCCAGAGAATGCAGACTGCTAGCGTAGGGGTGGGCAGGGTCCCCTTGTTTCCTGTGCCCGGTTGTCGGCGACAAATAATTCGGGACGGAGGGAGTATATTCCTAGAGAGATCCGATCGAACCCGTTAGCAAACAGTAAAAATCCATTATAGAACAGTATCGAACCCGTTATAAAACAGTAAAAGGTCATTACGGAACAGTACAAACCCGTTATGAAACAGTAAAAATCCATTATGGAACAGTGCCAACCCGTTATGAACAGTATTAGACCTGATACGAACAGTGCGAACCCGTTAACAGTTTTTTTTTTCCTTCTCCTCTCCACCTCCCCCCGCCCAAAAATGCCTCCAATACTACAGCTATTTTAGGCATTTTCATTAAAAATGCCTTCAAAAACAATGTTTTTCTTATGAAAATGCCTTTAAATAAAAGGAAATTAAGGTAAAATTTAAAAATGCCTTCAACAAAATACCCTTAATTGAAGGACATGTAGTAGTGGCAGATCCAGGAACGCAACGAGCAGCGGCAAGGAAACAGGGGCGCCGTCGAGTAGCAACATGGGGGGGCGGCACGACCAAATAATGCAGACCTATGTTGTGGGGGAGTACGACTGTGTTTTGTTTTTAATTTTTTCTCGCAAATTTTCTGATTGGTCTTACCCCACCCATGATAGGTATCTTTCTTGGTGTTCTGTGTTCTTTGAATATTTTGTTAATTTGAGTTTATTCCTCTTGAATTTATTGGAGATCTACATGGGCAGGTTCTGTTGATGCTTTAATTTATAGACCGGCAGATTTGCTTTGAGGATTAGGTAGAGGGGAGGCAGAATTTTTTTTTTTTTTTTTTTTTTTTTTGCCGCAGCAAGAAATTTGGCCGTTCGTCGAGATTCCCCGTACACATGTCTGCTCCATACGGTTCTTGCCCTGTGATTTCGCGAGCGAGGGAGATTGGACAATTTATTTGCCCTGTGATTTCGCGAGCGAGGGAGATTCGACGATTTATGTACGGTGGATTTATTGATTTGATTTGAGGAGTTACGTATTAAAGTAGTCTAATTTGGATTCTTGTTCTATTTGTGACGACATACCGGGAAATCCTATTCTATCTGGGATTCCTGTTCGATCTGGGATACCAGAGATACTTTAGGGCTTGTTCAATGCTACACGTGGCGTGCTGCCCCATCCTCCGTGTCCGGCACCGCATGTCCACGTCTTCTGTGGTGGTGGTCTCGCAGTGTGCAGAGTCTCCTGCATAAGATCCTACCGCCCCATCTCGACAAAAGGTATAGGCGAAGAACGAAATACGCGTTGCGAGGATGGAGCGAGCCGCCTCAGTCCAGACAACTCGACACGCACGTTCTCGCTGGAATCTTTGGTACATTCGACAAAAGGTGTAGTCTAGCTTCTTGATGCCTCGCGCCTGTAACTTTTGGGTGCCCGAACCGACAACTCCGACGTGGCCTGCATTTTAATTACGAGACAAGGTATGAACTATGCCTGCGTTGGCCCTGCCCTTAGTGAAAGGGAGTCCTTAGCAGATTTGTGGTGGAAGAGGCGGACAAAAATTTTGAAAGGAGCGGTACATAAGATTTCAAATCGCTTCTCATCGCTTCTCATCGCTTTCACAAATTATTAGTTTTATTAAAAAAAAGGGCATTTTAGTCCTTGCACAAATACCACTTACCCCCATCCCTCCCCCATCCGCCCGACTCCTCCCCGATCAACCTCGCCGTGCTCGCGGGAGCGGCTTGCCAAAACCCTAGCCCCGGTCGGTCCTCCTCTGCTCTCTTATCTGCCTCGCCGTATCGCCGTGCTCGCGTGCTCAGAACAGATACCCGGGTGCTCCTTGGTGCGGAACGGAAGGTGAGGTCCTCTCCGTGTGGATCTCGGTGTCAACGGTTAGATCCACGACGGGCTCATCGGCCATGGCCAGGTATGCATCACCCCTCCTGCACGATGTGTGCCCTTAATCCATGAGTCCATCCATCCATCCATCCATCCATCCCTCCCTCTTCACCTCGATTCCGATTTAGCAGGTGTCGTGGAGTTGAATTGGTGGCATTCATCTCTCTCAGCTGCCCCCAATCGTGTGCCTTCTGGACGAGCGCTACGAGAGATGAAATGTGCGCCTTCTCGGCGAAGCAAAAGTGTCTCGATTATTTTTGTTGGGGCTTAATTCAGCCCCTACGCAAGGCCCCAATCATCTTCTTACTGCGACAATCGAGGTAAATCTCAATAGCCTTCTGTCCAGTGTCCATACAACCTCAGTTGAGATGCTGCTTGACTCTAAATCTGTAGCCGATTGTTTCTATTTGATTTGGTCTGTGTGAATATGGTCTTTTAAATAGAATTTGCTAGCTGTAGATTTGTTCATTTTTAATAGGAACATTGTATACTGCACATGATTGTTCAGTTTTGAGTCCACATGTTCCTCTGCAATTGCCAGTTAAGTCTAGGCCTTCTTTCTCTTCTCAGTCTTATGTGCATGTGTCTTCGTCGAAAAAAATCATGATCAGTAGAGATTTGGTGTCTTTCGATTTGTACTAGTAATTAGAAGAGATAGTCTCCAATATTTACAGCGGTAAACTGGTAATAACTTAATGGTAAAATGAAGTAGCGAACAATCCCTCACTAGCATCCATGTGACACTGCGTCACTGTCAATGTGTCGAAATTGAACTTAAGTTAAAGCTGAAGTTAGCAGGACAATATGTTGCCAATTTATTTGTAAGCAACAAGGAGCTCCCAGCTGACTTGAGCTATATGCCTATATGCCTCAGCTTAGAAGTCTTCTGTGGATTCGTGTACATTGTTTCATTGTGAGAGACCCTATGATAGTTTTTCATATAATCATACATGAACACATATCAACTGAGGCTTCCTGTATTAAAATTATAACCAATATCACTTAGCTTTAGCTATATACATGTCAGGTACACACCCATATTCGATCTATATAGTCATTGCAGTCTTATACCGACTATAAATCTGTTCAATCATTGGAAGAGACATCTTACATAAAAATGTGACATCTTACATAAAAATGTTGGTTTACTCTCATAGATTCATCATTCTTTTTTTTTTTTTTTTTTTTTTTTACTTTGCACAAGGTAATGTAAAAAAGGAGAATTACTAGAGTCTTTTATGCTATGCATCATATAGGCAACTTCCATCCATTGCGGAACAGCGTTGCTGGGAATCTTAGAATCTATGTTCGTACTCCTCGAGCTTGTAGTAGAGCCAGGTATATTTACATTCCCAATGTAATCATGTTATCTTGATCTGATGAAAAAAAATAAACATGCCGCTACTACCCTTGGGCTACCTTTGCATTCAGATCAAGCTCATTGCCAAATTCATTCATTGAAATGGTCTCAGCAATTCAGCATGTATGGTTTGTTGATATCCTGTGCCATTTTATTTCTGCAGGGAGGTATTTGTTGACTGACTGCGTGCTTTATCACAACAAAGTATGTACGTTCTGTTAGCATGTCAACTATATGAACACATTTGTACATTTGCTCTTTGCTGATTCGCTAATATTCTTATATTGCTGCTTTGCACTTCTATGTTATAATGTATGTAGGGGTCCTTGAAGTGTTCTTCCATCCATCTCTCCTTCCAAAAAGAATTGGCGATGTGAAGTACCTGGTAGATTTTGTTGAAACGGTCATGGAGGCTCTTCCTGTAAACTATTGCCAACGCTTAGCAATTGGTGGATTTGTAGCTAAGCACTTCAGAGGTTCTTATGCAACCTCCACTGGGACCAGGTTCTGGGCAAGCTCTGTTCTGATCAGTGCCATCTTCTGAGCTGTACCGGTCGCACCAGAATCAGCCTGGCTAGAAGGTGCAGATCTCCTGCTGAAATTGCATGTCACAGAGATTGTGAAGAGGTTATACCAGCAGGCAGCATCGGTCTACCCCTTCTCCTTCAAACTGTGTAGCCAGTGGGAGTAATACTGAGAGCATCGTGGATGTATGAGATGCATAACTGCTATTTATAATCATGATGATCAATGGAGATATGAAATGAGATTCTTTTGGGTTCAACTCGTGCAGTTTCTCGGCGTTGTATTAGTATTACTCTGTATGTTATTATAATTCTGTGCTTTGTCGTGATTGAGTCTGATTTGGTCGGACGCGTCCCAAGTTGGTCAGGAGTGGCCAGTAGCACCATTTTCTAGATAGATTACTGCCCTGAACATGGTATTAGTAAATTACAAGGAGATTCCTAATTGTAATTGCCTCCTAGTGTCTGAATGCAGTATATTGAATCGGCAACAATGTGAGATTGACATCGCAGACAGTTCTTTAAAAAACAAAAAAAAGACTCATGAATCGGCAACGATGTGAAATTGATATCGCGGATGGTTATTAAAAAACAGATGAAAAAAAAGCAAAAAAAAGTTTTTAAATTTGGGGAGGGCTTCTGCGATGTGAAATTTGAATTTTAAATTTTAGAAAATTCAAACATATGTTTTCATAACAGGATGATTTCAAATCATAAAGTTGCCAACTACAAAGTTTCGTAACTTTTCAATATGTACAACTATTATTTAAATTATTTATTCATCTCGACAAAACAAGAGTGTCATTGTTTACAAATTTTACATATCTCTCGTATGGTTCCATAGGGTTCCGTAAACTATAAGAGAGAGATGTAAAATTTATGAACAATGTTACTTTCACTTTATCATATCAAAATATTACCAAAATAAGAATTATACATCTTGAGGGGTTCTGCAACTTTTATCTTCATGACTTCTTTAGCAAAAATCATTTGATGTTTCGAAATGTTATTTAAAGTTGTCATTTTTTAAATTCAAATTTTGAAATATTTACACGAAAATATGACCAAAATAATAGCAATAAGAACATAACATCTTGATACACCATGATTGTAGAAAACCTTAGGAAAAAAAACCATCACATTCCGAGTTAGTATGAGAGAGAAAGACTAGTTACAACTTTTAGCCATGAATTAAAAAGACAAATTAGTGTTCTTCACCAATTTTAGCCACAGATTAAAAATCAACAAGACTAATTGCATTTATAAAGTTACCTTAATACCCTTGATTAGAAAAAAGAACTACAAAAACGCAATTAGCTCTCCTTTATTTGGCATCGCGCTCCCACCTCGATTTTGGAGGCGATGGGAAGCGATTTAGCGCATATGGCCCACCGGTCATGACACGTAATCGCCTCCCATCGCCTCCCTCCCATCGCCTCCCATCGCCTTTGGCCTTTCTAGCCGTCGGATCGGTCGCTTTGAGCCGTTCAAATTCTCCACAAGTATTGTAAAAAATCTTATAGTGGGGTATAGATTTATGTGTGATTTTTTTATTGCAGTTCTTGAGTTTATTCAGCAGTATAGCAACAGACCAATATTCAGCAGGTACGTCTCCGATCCTACCCATTTAGTTAGGTTTCTTTTTCTCCCAATCTCTCCAATCTGAACGAACGCTGATCGGTGAACGCCCAAAATCGTGCAACTTTGTATGTCTTTTTTTTTTTCCTTAGTTGCATTTTGTAATTCATACCTCTACGGACATGTTAGACTTTTAGCAGTTAAAAAAACATATAGTAGACCACAATAGCTAAAAAAATTAAAATTTGGCTATGCCCCTGGCCTGGTGGACAGCAGATGTCGGCGCCGGCGCGACGTCTTAACACGGTGGTCTTTATAAACTCCCACACCTAGAAAAAATTCCTGCCTCTGCCACCTATTGTCAAGTGCTGAGAGAAAGTTTGAATGGCTTAGCTACGTAGGGCATTGCCAAAGCTTTATAATTATTACTATTTTTCAGCTTTTTGTTACACAATTGCTATTTACTTTGCCTTTGTTTCCAATATGTAGCATGTTCTTATTTATCTTTGTGTGTGTTTGTCAGGTGTTCAAATCAATGTCACACCAAGATAGAAGTTGGATGCGGCTGGATAGGGCATCTGTTGAGTGGCAACAAGGATTAACAGATTATCTTGATGGCACCTTTGTAGGCAGCTCTAAAGGAGGAGTGGCACCATGTCCATGTTCAACATGTTCGTTGGGTGTCATTTAGAAAACAGTCGGATGTTTAGAATCATTTGCTTCGAAAAGGTTTTGATGAAAGGTTCATCCGAGAGCAGGAAATTATATGTGAAGGTTCAGCTATTGATGATGATGATGTTGATGACAGGGCTGCTACCGCAGAATTGGTGCGGTCTTTGATTGGGGGTGCTATACGTGGAGAAATCGATGAGGAGCAATGAGATGGCAAAAAAGTTCTTTAAATTGCTAGAAGAAGCCAGGAAGGAGTTGTTTCCAGGATGCACGGAAGCTACCCATGTGTCTTTTATTGTCAAAATATTTCAGATGAAGTGCATGTTTGGTTGTAGTAATGCTTGCATGGAGTACGTACTTTCGCTGTTGTTTCTTGTTCTCCCTAAAGGACACTGCCTCCCTGATAGTATGGAGAAGATCAAAATTATTCTTAGAGATCTTGGCCTAAATTATGAAAGATAGATGCATGCTATAATGATTATGTGTTATTTAGAGGGAAAAATATGAGGGCATGGATAATTGCCCAAAATGTGGTGAGACGAGGTGGAAGGAGTCTAAAAAGGTACAGGATGTTGGCAGTAGTTCTAGCTCAAAAAAGCGTGTTCCATGTAAAATCCTATGGTACTTCCCACGGATTCCACAGCTCCATAGGATGTACATGTCAGAGACTAGAGCATCATATATGTGTTGGCATAAGGAAGAATTGGTGGTTGATGAAAAAATGCGACATCCTGCTGTTTACACCAAAATTTAGACTGGTGAACATTTAGAGGAGAAACCTTTCGGAATGATACCTGGATCAGATCTTGAGATCAGCTAAGGGTCAAAATGGTCGATTTGTCGACTAAGAAAGATGATGGCATTTGTTTCAAGGATGGTCGCAAGAAGGATACCAGAGCCATGATTCTGAAGTAGCTAAAACCGAGGAATAGACTAAGAGGAGAATAGATCGGTAAACCGAAGTCGATTGCTTCAAGAGATACGTGGGCATGATTGATTTCGGTTCGTTACCCAAGAAGGTTACGTCAACGGCATGGACTCTACAACACGGAATAGTGAAGCCCAAGTTATCTAGTTTAATCTGTTTTAGATTATTTTTCTTATTTACAAGTCGTATTAGAATAGGACTTGGTTAAGCCCAGGGTATAAATATGTAAGCACCGACACCTTGTAAAGACAATCTCACATTCAATACAACAAACCCTTTCGGTCCCTGTGCCACGGCCTCTGTGCCACCTTAGTTCTTAGGATTCTCGGCGTATCTGCATTAGGCTTGGCTGGTTCGACCTCTCGCTTGCTCTGTAAGTATCGTTATGAAGCTTTTACTTATGCTAGATCAGGCCGGTTCGACCTCCTTTCGATGCATTAGCAATGGCTGAGGGGTTTCGTGTTTACGCTAGGTTTGGCCGGTTCGACCTCTTACTTAGTATCGCGTGTGTGCGTGCCAACAGTTTATGTTGACGCTTAACAGGGCCGGTTCGACCTCCTGTCGTATGAGTTAGCATAGGCTAGTTATCGGCTCTGCTAGATGTGGTGATCTAGTAGATTCATCAAGTTATCTCTCGCTATTTATCGGCTCGCTTAGACTTGCAATCTAGTAGATTCATCAAGTTACCATTGCTAGTTATCGGCTCTACTTGGTTTGGCATCCTAGTAGATTCATCAAGTTATCGATGTTGTTAGATCCATTTGTTTATTTTATTGTAAACAACATCTTTGCCCGATCAAGATTGATAGACTTGGCTTACATCTTTTTAGATTCGATCGTCATCAATGCTTTTACTATTTAGATCTATAACGTTGATGATCGATCTTATGCTTAACCTAGCCAGGTCTTATCAATCTTTGTTCGTAACGTGTGCGCGTTCTAGGGTATAGTTAGCTTTGTAATTCATTTATAAAGTCAGTTATGCACCTAGTTCGTTCTCACGTTGAGATCGGTTAATTTAGCCGATTCTCCAGAGCTTCCACCCATATCATTGTGTATCAGTCTGTCTAGATCTAGTTAGTTTATTAAGCTTGCTTGGACGAGACTTGGCGCAACGATTACTTAGTCAACGGGTTTCAAATTCACGGGTTTAGTAGATTCATTAGATTTATTTATGCTTATGCACACGTAGGATTTTTTCATAATCGTATCGTATAGACTGAATCAGCTAATGGCTTTGTGCTTCCTTTGCGTATTTAAATAGCCGATTCAGTACGTTCTTTACTCTTTTAGCATATATCATGTCTAGATTTTGTTCTATAGTTGCTCATCCGTTCATGACATGATTATTTGCTCTTGTTTAATTGCATGATTATTTACCACGTCATTATTTTACATGCATGATGGATCTTGACTCTCTAGTCATTGTCCTAATCAAATCGGCTATTTAGCCATACATCTGGAACTGTCTGGAATCAAGCCGACAGGTTCCATAACTTAACTATTCTTTTCCTCCTTGTCAATTGCAGGGTCAAATTGACTGGCACACCTTGGCATCGACCGGATCGATTGCTGCTGATAACGCGAGGACTAAGGAGACTGTTGGCGGTCCTTATCGACGATTTTACACCGCCAATTAGACATGAAAAAGGGTGAATTATCTATTTCTATATGCATATACTTTTACAACTAACCCAATTCCACGTGCACTAGAAAAAATACTGTTATTGCAGGAATCAATAAAAAGTGCAGAAATTATATAATGAAAAGGCACTTTCTGGAAAGCGTCAAACCACCCCAAAGGGAGTTGGGCCACTTCGGGACCCAAAATGGGCCAAACCACCTCAACACCGAAGCCCACTCACCTGGGGAGGCCCACCAGCCAAAGGCGGTTGGGGGACGGCGGCACCCTGGCGCGGCCGCGCCAGGGGCGCGCGCGCGCCTCCCCCTCTGCCGCGTGGGCCCAGCCGGTGGAAGGCGGTGCATTGATGACAGAGGAGGGCGGTGCGCTGGTGTACCTGCCTTTCCTGGCTCAAACCGACCTCCATCCCAGTATAAAAGGGGAGAAGAAAATATTTTACACACACATTCATTTGGAGCCTCTCTCTCCCTCACCTCTACACTTGTTCATTAGCTTAGCCTTAGTAGTGTTGGAGCTAGAAAAGCTACCAAGGAGAGCTTGTCTCCTAGGAAGAAGAGATTCAACTTGGTAATGCTCTATGGAGTGTTCTTCCTTGTTCAAGTTCTCATTCTTTATATATAGCTTAGCGTATGAACTAGAGCATAGTCTTGATCATGTTCATCCTGATATGTATGAACTAGAGCAAAGTTCATATGATCAGTTCATGACATGTTCATCCCTGTTCTTCATCGTTCATATGTTCTATAGGATTAGAGTCCATGATGAGAATGAAGTAACGGTTCGATGTTCTTTCGGGTTTGGTTATGTTCTAGCTCGTCCATCCATAGGGTGGGACTCCTGGGGAGCATAGGTAGTTCTCTAGTATGCGGACGTGGTGTCCGGATATGAGAGGGCCTTCAAATATGACGACATGCCATGGTTGAGGGGTAGGCGGCAGGTGGTGACAGCCCTGTCCGTCCCTCATAATCCCCCACGTCCGCATGTCGTGTAGGAGTTCGTAAATGCCTCTATCGGCTGGCAGACCAGCTGCGGGGTCTTCCTGTTACTCTAGGCTCTGACTTGTCTCTAGTTTTGTACAACGTATGACTTAGCTGTTCTATGCATAGCTGTATACGACCAACCTGCTCTTTTGGCATTTATTCTTTATTCTTTTCATTACTTTTATTCCTTATTTCTCTTTATCCTTGAGTTTGGCCCAAGTGTGTGTCCACTATCCTCAAATTACCGTTTATCTTACCCCTGCATAGCACTAAGGCTTATTTCAATGATATGAGGTTCCATATCCATGTGCTAGAAGTATTTTACACCATGCCTTCCTCTGGAAAAATATAAATAACGATACCCTGATATATTTTCGGGTGAAATGCTACAACGATAGATCTGTGCGATTACGGATATTATCTAAAAGAATACGATCTATCACTTGGCGTTCCGTGGTGTGATCGCTAGGATGTAACAATTCTAGCGGTGGCACTACTGTTTGCCAACAGGCATTTCTGGCGTCATCATCAGGGATAGACCTTTTAACCTATCTCTGATGATTGCACTATAAAATACCATCAAGCATTACTGGCGCCGTTGCCAAGGATGGACTTAAAACCTCCATACTTGGTAACGATGTTAATAAATATCAACAGAGATGCGCGCCTTGGTCTGTCTGGTTTGCGAGAGTATGCGTCGGTGGTAAATTTTATCACTGACACTCTTTTTGGCATGCCCGGTGGGACCACAATTGTCAACGATGGCTCCAAATTTAGCTGATCTTGACGTCGACAATATCCTAACATCAAACTAGATGAGCTTGATGAGGAGGAGAGAGAAACAATCAAGACAGCCACTGAACAATTAGCACAGAAGTGCTTGTTGTGCTTTGGAAGAGTTCGTGGAGGCAAAGTTGTCCTGAAGCAACAAATGCCCAGAATCTTGATGGCAGAAGAGACTGTTGCAGGAGATGATGTGGACACGCAGCTCTTATTGACGGAGTTGAACAAGATCATACATAAAGCTATCTCAAGTCACCAAGCATATTTTCGAATACGTTCAAAAATATCATGAAGGAAGCATTGGTCGGTTTTCCCATTGACCAGTTTGGACCTATGTTGACGGGAATTAAGACCAGTTTTGGTACACCCAGAAACCCATCAACAGTCCTCGATGGAAGGAAGATAAGCATCATATGAGCATATTTATCACTAATAAAGTTCCACTTGTACTCTTAGCTTGTGAAATGCAGGGAAGATGGAATTAAGCCCTGTGGGACCCAATATCCAGGTCGACCGACCTGGTATTGGCCTCACCAGGGGCAGACCTCCAAGTATGGTCCTCGACATACTACAGGGTGACCCTACCAACCCCTGAACCCAAGTGTGCCACCATCCAACAATTCAGACATTCAGTACATTGGTCCAAGAATCCACATAGAAGCAAGCAAGAAATCAAGTGAACCCAACTTCGGACAAGACTACACGTGGCAAGTCAGGACAGCACCAGGGAGCTGCAGGTGGGCCAGGCCCACCAGGGCCAGGTCGGCCGACCTGGCCTAGGTGGCCTGCCACATTGGCACTGCTCCCACAGCCACCTGGACCTTCTAGAAGGGTAGTGGGACCCACAGGTCAGCCAACCCCTGGTCGGCCGACCTGCATGTGGGCCCACCCCGAGGTCGGTTCACTTCCACCGACTTCCTGCATGGCCTCCACGTGTCCTACATCGAGAGTCGTCCAATCAAGTCGGTGGGAAGGTTGGTTTGATCCAACGGCAAGGAGACGACGTCACGCGGATCGCAGACGTGGCGGTGGAGTAACCCCTACTCCACCTCCACTATAAATACCCCCGTAGGCCTTCATCCCAAATCATCCCCAAGTAGTTCACAAGTGTGATCTCAAGCTTAGTCTCTTGGGAGATCAAGTGTAGTGTAGTCTAGTCTAGAGTGGGAGTTAGAGTCGAGTCGAGTGAAGCTCGGGTCTCCGAGTCGTTCTCGGAGAATCTGGTATAGCTCTTGTACCTTTACTCTTTTAGTACTTTCTTTATTAATATAGTCTTACTTTACTTTATTAAGTCTTTACTTTGAGTACTTTACTTTCAGTAATTACTTAGTGCATACTAGTATAGTAATGTTGTGTCTTAGCCTTCTTAGTGTAGAGTCTTAGCTAGTTTAGTGTCTAGATTCTTTGTGTGTGTTTCACTACCAACTGGGGCTGCGGCTACTTACGTGGTAGCCGAAGTCATAAGACTAGTGTATGCGAGGTGCTTAGACTAGGGCTTATTAGTGGATGCGACCTATCGCTGATTGGTATATCCATTCACTTTCCGATGTATATTAGCGGGAACGGCGAATTGTGACAGGACTCCATTCCCTTTAGGTTCTATTTGCGTCAGGGTTAGGTCTGTAGGGTGACCATAAGCCAAAGGTCTGCTAGAGCAGGGGATGAACCCTCCTGCTTGTCAGTCGACTTCCCCTATCACACAGATTGTCTAGACATTAGTTTAGTTGAGTCGTTACAATAGTAGGATTAGAACACAGAAGTAGAGTTAGATACATAGGAGTCCATACTCACTCATTGTCCTCCCACCTAGCTAGCTACCTACCAGTTACCCTTAGTCTATCACTCATATCCATTACAACTTACCCCTTTACCAACACCAATAGCTTAGATTGGGTAGAACCACCACGGACATCCATCCCCCATTTACTAGAGAGTCTTAGTTCGCTTCCCTGTGAGCGAACTACAAATCACAACAACGCGGATACTCACCTGGTTGAAGTGCTACAACGGTACCTGTGCGCATGCGGAGTTACCCTTGGTATGCCTTGCGTCTTCACTAGAGTCTAGCCTTGCTTAGCATTCTTAGGCTGTTGCCTGAGGAGGAATTGTGACACCCTCTCTCTGGTAATAGTCCGGGCTTGCAGTAAGTATTGCTACCAGACACCACCTTCAGTCACATCTCTTTGTCTACCTCTAGTGACTGCGTTCAGAAACGTCAACAAGCATTTCTGGCATCGTTGCCGAGGAACTAGACTTTCTATCTAACTCTAGTGATTACGTTAAGAAATACCAACAGGCATTTCTGGCGCCATTGCCGGGGAAGCGCCGCATTAGGAATCTCTAGTAAATTGGAATCCGTGGTCTACTCTTAATCTCAGTATCCGTTGTGTTAGGGGCTTACCCTTCACTTGTCTTGTCTTCTATTGTTATCTCTTAAGATAGTGCATGAGCGGTTTCCAATTGCCGTTAAACTTCATTGAAGATCCTAAGCAATTGTTGAGGAGAACTAGATGTCGTCAAGTTCCTCCTCAAAGGTTCATCTCAGAGCCTGAACCGTTTGTGGAAGGAAGTCCCACACCAGTTATTGAGGCAGACATGGCTCAAAGGACCATCGCTGAGTTCTCAGCCTCGTCAGCTGACTTTGTTGCTACGGGCCCGAATGTGAACTTGGGCGATGCAACCTTTGAACTCAAGCCTGCACTGATCAACATGGTGCAAGCCAATCAATTCTGTGGAAAGCCACATGAGGATGCCAATGCCCACCTGCAACACTTTCTGGAGGTGTGCAACACCTTCACGGTCAAGAACGTCACAGTGGATGTTGTTCGTCTTCGTCTTTTCCCGTTTTCTTTATTAGGAAAAGTGAAGCAATGGTTCTAGAACAACAAGAGCGAAGTGACGACATGGGACAAGTGTGCCAATGCCTTCCTCAAGAAGTTCTTTCTAGCAGGCAAGACCAGTGTTCTGCGGGGAAAGATCTCAAGCTTCCAACAAAAGTCCGACAAAACGTTTCTCGAAGCATGGGAACATCTCAATGAGTACATTCAGGCCTGTCCTCACCATGGGATAGACGAATGGCTCATCATTCAAGGTTTTTACCACGGGTTGACCGGCACAGCCCGTAGTCACCTTGATGCTTCCGCTGGAGGAGCATTCTTGCAACACAATGTCAAGGATGCCAAGGAGCTCATTGAGAAAATGGCCATCAACCAAGGTTGGAATGAAGAGTGCCTTCAACCAAAGAAGAGAGGTGTCCACGCCCTCAATGAGGTGGACATGCTCTCTGCTAAGATGGACCTCCTAATGAAGAAGATAGAGGAATCCTCCTCTAAAAAGGAAGTTGAGGCCATCCAGACTCCTGCCGCTATCTGTGCTGTGGGCATCGACCCATGGTGCGAAGTTTGTGGAGAAGAGGATCATTCGGGGAACTATTGCCCCACAACTCAGGAGGAGGTGAACTTTGTCAACAACAACAACTTCAATAACGGGAATCGGTCCCAGCAACAACAATGGAGTTCACGCCCCTTTTACCAAGGCCAAGGTATGGGTTACAATAATAATTCTGGTAATTCTTTTGGTAACCAACCTTCCCTTAAAGAACTTGTCTTTGGTCAAATTAAAATTAATGATGGTCTTAATAGAAGAATGATGGCTAATGACAAGATCTTAGAAAGTCTTAGTGAGAAGATGGACAACTTTAACTCGCTATGAAAAATCAATTGAGTTTTAATAAAATGTTAGAAACCCAATTAGCTCAATTAGCAAGCAGCTAGTCCTAGCCTTTGAGCAAGGTAAGATTCCGGCAAAGTCTGAGGACCTTGTTGAGGGCATCAGGCTGGCAACTACAAGGTTCGGTAAGCCCAGTCTCGTTCTATTCGGGTCACGGTGGATTCACCATTTATCCCGAAAAAGGGAGATCCTGGCCTGCCGACGGTCACTTGCCAGATTGGACCACAGATCTTCGACAACGCCTTCTGCGACTTAGATCCGGTGTCAACATCATATCCAAGGTAACTTATGATAACCTGTTAGGGGGCCTTTTGCACCCCACATATGTGCGTTTGCAGATGGCAGATCAAACCATCCGGTTTCCCGAGGGGCTGGCACGGGACATCTTACTCAGAATTAAAGATGAGTATGTCCCTGTAGAGTTCCTGGTACTGGACATGGGAGCCAACGTCGATGTACCACTCATCCTGGGATGACCATTCCTGAACACGGTGGACACCACCATCTACGTAGGACATGGCGAGGTGTACATGTCAATTCAAGGAAGGTATGTGAGTGTGCCTTTCAATGGTTTCAAAGCTAACATGCAGGAACAGGCACCCCAAAAACCACGTCGCCAACACCGCCGCAGGAAGAACACTAAGACCACTAAGACGGCCAAGAAGGCCGAAGCAAAAAAAGAACCCGCCAAGCCGAAAGCTAAAGTCAAGCAAGAATGGCGGAAGAAGGAGACACCTTCACGATCCCCGCCTCCGGGACCGACCGAGGTGTCCACAGAATGAACCCGATGGAGAGGTCCTGCTCTATGGACCTAAAACACGGAGCCCTCCGCTAACCAGGTATGTCAGTAGTTATCTCATATCTATTTCGTGCATTTCAATTCTGCATTTCTTTTTCAATTGCATGTTTACTTTCACAACCGTATTTTTTATTTTCAACAAAATAATTCAGAAATAGGTAATAAAACTTGAGAAGAGTGTTTAGAGAAAAGTTGAGCTGGTGGGGCCACCAAGGCATGGTCGACCGACCTGCCTATGGGGTCCACCACCTCTCTCTTCACTCTGGCTAGAAGCAGGGATCCAAGGAGCAGCATTGGATGCCATGGGGCTCACAAGCCCAGGTCGGCCGACCTGGACTTGGAGCCACCAGGCATCCAGCTGTCTCCCAATGATGATACACATGGATCCTATGCCTATCACACTAGCCAGAATTCGAGGAGAGATGGTCCATTGCTCATGACTTTAGCTTAGGATGCTACTTTAAGCATGTGAATGCTTTAGGGAGCATACCAACAGCCAAAGCAAGCATGGGGAGCAGCAATGCATGCTTGGAGACCACTTTCATTCTTGTCTCCACTTTTGCTTTCTCCTTTTCTCTTTCACCAAGCACTAGACATAGGAATCCGAATCAACCAGCAGGAATCTTGGACCAGGACCACCACCACCTTTATCAGACAACCAGACAAAACATGTCCAAAGTGGTGGGAGCCAGAACCTTGGTCGGCCGACTGGGGTTTTGTCCCAGATTTCTAACTTTTTGCAAGCACGAGGTTTGATTCCTTGTCTAAAGTGAGACACAACTTCACGGGGTCCAAAGTGGTGGTCGGCCGACCTGCACTTTGTGTGGGTTTGCCTTGCCCTTTCACCCCGATAAATACCACCCCAATGTGAGCTCAATCCACACCACAACCAGCAGAATCATCTCGAGCTCACTTGGCCTTCTCTCTTCTCTTAGTGCTTTCAAGCCTTCTCAAGCTTAGTGTAGTAGTAACCAAAAACCCAAAAATATTTCCCTTTTCTTACTAGTAGTCATAAAACCAAAAACCCAAAAATATTTCCCTTCTCATAGTAGTGTAGTAGGAAGCTTGGTCTTATTTGTTCACTTGTGTAGCTAGGATGAAGAACCTCTTTCGAAGGTCCAGCAAGAAGAAGGGTGAGGGCTCATCCTCGAGCTCTCGACACTCGGGAAGTAGGAGCCATGAGAGGGAGGAAAAACAAGTGCATCATCTTGCACCTGCCATCATGCCTGGCAGGATAATGGAGCCTCTTAACAACCTCATGGTCACCCATGAGGAGTTAGAAAAACTCTATACCCTTCGCACTTGCGGCTTTCAGCACACCGCACTCCTCGATCAAGAACTCCTCGACCAATCAGGTATGAGCACCGACTTCACTAATGTTTTCAATACCATTGGTTGGTCCTCATTCTGGCAAATTAATGAACTTGGCATAGAGTTGCTCACCCAAGAATTCCTTTGCACACTAAAATCAAATGCTTTGGGGATTAATTTTCGCATGTTCAATAATGATTATAGCTTGTCTTGGAGTGAGTTGAGCATTTCTCTAGGCTTTGATCATGATTGTGAATTAGATGAAGAGGATGCTCTAGCAGATTTTGACTTTGCTGAATTTTGGAAATTAATTTCTGTTTCCAATGACTGCTCTAATCCTAAACCCAAGCAAATTCATAATCCAACCTTGCGATTTATGTTCTACTGGATTGCAATCACTCTTTTCCCTAGAACTGATTTACAGAGTATAGGCCTTAATGAGTTACAAATCATGTATGCCATGGTTAATAAAATCAAGTTTGCACCTGTTAAAATGCTAGTACGTTTCTGGGAGAACTCCGTTGCTCCAGAAACACCCATCGGTTTTACTTTCTTTATCACTAGAATTGCTGAAACCATGGGTTTGCTTGAGGGTAATGAATTTGAGTATATCTCTAAGGATAGACCAATTATTCTTAAAACATGTTTATACGAGTTGGTCTAATCAAAAGAGGTCCATGGGGTGCACTTAAAATGATCTATGGGACTGATACATTCGAAGTCTCTCTCCCCAATGAGAGGCTTTGGTTGTATAATGTCTCATCACTAACCATGGATAGAAGGGAAAGAGCTAGTTCTATTGCAGGGACGGACAGAATGACGAGAGAACAAGCCCGTGCTACTCGAGGGCAAGCTGGCCCTTCTTATGCTGCACACGATGTGGAGGAGGAGGTGAGCTCCTCCCACATGGGAGCACCTCCTCACTCCAGGACACCTTCCTGGGCATACACCCCTCGCCCTCGTGGTAGAGGGAGGCGCCAGCCACCATCTGAGATCAAGGCGCTCACCCAGGAGGTGGAGAACATCAACATCAGACAACAGGCCACAATGCAAATCATGCAACAAAACTTGGAAATGGCCCAAGGCCTCCAAGTAGAGGACCAGTACCGCTGGGACCAGTGGTGGGCATGGCAACCACCACAGTGAGCAAGAGACAAGCTTGGGGGAGATCCTCTCCCCCACTAAGGTATGTTTATCCCAGGTATGTTTCCAACCTCTCCTATTTTTTCTTTATTTTAGTTATTTTCTTTCTTGCATCTAAAAAAACAATCTTAAAAATCCAAAAATATTTATTTGCTTTATTTCCCTTTGTATATATGCTTCATGTGTGCTAGTCTTCCTATGGAAATGATGATGAAATTGCTAGTTAATATTTCCCTAGTGCTTGTTTACAACTTAGAACTTCTTTGAGTTTGGATTACTTGGCATTTTTAACCATCATGAACTTGATCACTTAGTGGGTTGCAAGTGCTAAAACAAAGTCTAAGTTGTTGTGAGATATGATATAGTTGAGATAAGAGCTCTACACTATTGTTCTAAGGACGCATGATTGCCAGAGAATTTATTTTAAAATTATTGAAAACTTAATTGTTCCTCAATGGTGTTGAATCCCCCTACCACGGCCATATATGCTTTGAATATCAAAAAGCCTTCTACATAAGTTGCTCGCTTGCATTGAGTTTGGTTTAGTCTTGTAGAACCTGTGTTAGAGGTTTGTCATGCTCCTAAGATCAGGATCCACATACCACCAAATATGCTGCTTCTAATCCAGAAGTACGCAACCATTCTTATGCTACTCCTACCCCGGGAGCACGTATCTTCATCCATACCACCATTCTTGTGCTGCTTCTACACTGAAGTACGCACCTCCATATTTACCATCTCCATCATATAGGTTGCTTCATGTCCCAATATTAGAAATCCTCTCTCAAAGTTATCAATTTGTAGGTGAGACACACCCCAAAAGGCTAGGCATCTATTCCTTAGATTGAACCCTAAAAAAAAAGAAGCTAGCCTTGTCTCAATAGAAGTAGAAAGAGAGAGAGAATTAAATTAATGAGCAACCTCATACATCTACCTTTCTCCCATTACCTTACCATCCATCTCATTCATTCCATTCACCTCATTTTACATCTTGATCTGGGAGTATGACGAGTCTCTTCTGTGGTCCAAGTTTTTTTTAACTAGACAACACATGCTTGTGAGTATGCTATTCCTTACCATGCCTACTTAAGCTCCACATAAAAGCCTTATTAGAGGTAGGATGTTTTGAAAGGCAAATACATGATGTGCCTTAGTGAGGATTCATACACAACTGAGCGACTTGAGAGAAACCATTTGAGGAACATTAAGACTTCTTTTGAAAAACTTATCAAAAACCTTTGGCATGAAACCTGCTAAAAGAATGAGAAGAGTAGATGCTCAAGTCAAAACTGTTCTGTCTTCCAACATCCCAAGACTGAGTTAATGCCATAAGCCCCATAAGTGCTAGAGTGATATGGATGTGTTAGCATTGCTAATTTTTTTAGTCAAGGAGAAGTCCTTTATTGTGCACTTAGTACTATTGAGATGTTAACTTAGTAATGATACCTGACCCAATCAAACCAAGTTTTAATCGTTTGCTCGGGATGAGCAAAGGTTAAGCTTGGGGGATCTTGTTGACGGGAATTAAGACTAGTTTTGGTACACCCAGAAACCCATCAACAGTCCTCGATGGAAGGAAGATAAGCATCATATGAGCATATTTATCACTAATAAAGTTCCACTTGTACTCTTAGCTTGTGAAATGCAGGAAAGATGGAATTAAGCCCTGTGGGACCCAATATCCAGGTCGACCGACTTGGTATTGGCCTCACCAGGCATAGACCTCCAAGTATGGTCCCTGACATGCTACAGGGTGACCCTACCAACCCCTAAACCCAAGTGTGCCACCATCCAATAATTCAGACATTCAGCACATTGGTCCAAGAATCCACATAGAAGCAAGCAAGAAATCAAGTGAACCCAACTTCGAATAAGACTACACGTGGCAAGCCACGACAACACCGGGGAGCTGCAGGTGGGCCAGGCCCACCAGGGCCAGGTCGGCCAACCTGGCCTAGGTGGCCTGCCACCTTGGCACTGCTCTCACAGCCACCTGGACCTTCTAGAAGGGCAGTGGGACCCACAGGTCAGCCAACCCCTGGTCGGCCGACCTGCAAGTAGGCCCACCCCGAGGTCGGTTCACTTCCACCGACTTCCTGCATGGCCTCCACGTGTCCTACACCGAGAGTCGTCCAATCAAGTCGGTGGGAAGGTCGGTTTAATCCAACGGCAAGGAGGCGACGTCATGTAGATCGCTGATGTGGTGGTGGAGTAACCCCTACTCCACCTCCACTATAAATACCCCCGTAGGCCTTCATCCCAAATCATCCCCAAGTAGTTCACAAGTGTGATCTCAAGCTTAGTCTCTTGGGAGATCAAGTGTAGTGTAGTCTAGTCTAGAGTGGGAGTTAGAGTCAAGTCGAGCGAAGCTCGGGTCTCCGGAGTCGTCTTCTGGAGAATCTGGTATAGCTCTTGTACCTTTACTCTTTTAGTACTTTCTTTATTAATATAGTCTTACTTTACTTTATTAAGTCTTTACTTTGAGTACTTTACTTTCAGTAATTACTTAGTGCACTACTATACTAGTATAGTAGTATTGTGTCTTAGTCTTCTAAGTGTAGAGTCTTAGCTAGTTTAGTGTCTAGATCCTTTGTGTGTGTTTCACTACCAACTGGGGCTGCGGCTACTTACATGGTAGCCGAAGTCATAAGACTAGTGTAAGCGAGGTGCTTAGACTAGGGCTTATTAGTGGATGCCACCTATCGCTGATTGGTATATCTATTCACTTTCTGACATATATTAGTGGGAACGGCGAATCGTGACAGGACTCCGTCTCCCTTTAGGTTCTATTTGCGTCAGGGTTAGGTCTGTAGGGCAACCATAAGCCAAAGGTCTGCTGCAGCAGGGGATGAACCCTCCTGCTTGTCAGTCGACTTCCCCTATCACACAGATTGTCTAGACATTAGTTTAGCTGAGTTGTTACATTAGTAGGATTAGAACACAGAAGTAGAGTTAGATACATAGGAGTCCATACTCACTCGTTGTCCTCCCACCTAGCTAGCTACCTACCAGTTACCCTTAGTCTATCACTCATATCCATTACAACTTACCCCTTTACCAACACCAATAGCTTAGATTGGGTAGAACCACCATGGACATCCATCCTCCATTTACTAGAGGGTCCTAGTCCACTTCACTGTGAGTGAACTACAAATCACGACACCGCGGATACTCACCCGGTTGAAGTGCTACAGCGGTACCTGTGTGCTTGCAGAGTTACCCTTGGTACGCCTTGCGTCTTCACTAGAGTCTAGCCTTGCTTAGCATTCTTAGGCTGTTGCCTGAGGAGGAATTGTGACACCCTCTCTCTGGTAATAGTCCGGGTTTGTAGTAAGCATTGCTACCAGATGCCACCTTCTGTCACATCTCTTTGTCTACCTCTAGTGACTGCGTTCAGAAACATCAACAAGCATTTCTGGCGCCGTTGACGGGGAACTAGACTTTCGTCTAACTCTAGTGATTACGTTAAGAAATACGAACAACCTACTTACTTCAATCTGAAGGATTCAGCTATTGGTGATAGTTCACAAGATTCTACCAAGGCCAACATGGGATCAAGTGCCAATGGAGGAGCGAGTGGCAGTGCAGTTCCTAATGCACATCAGCCGAAGGGTGGTCCACCGCCCAATTTTGGTACAACATTAGACGTACCACCTTTGGCTCAAAAAATAGCCCCAACAGTTGATCGAATCAGAAGAACTGTTGACTTTCATGTCAACCGGGCTATGGGAGGAGATGACCAAGAAAGAGATGGTGAGCCACCAGCAGGTTTCCCCAACGTGTCAAGCTACAACCATTAGGGCATGACTCCTTGCCTAAACCTTAGAGGATTTGCCGATCCTGGTGATCAGCTTGTCAAGAAGCTTGCTGAAGTGATGGAGAAAGAATTCAGCATGAAGAGGAGCCACTCCAGATCATACAGCATGCCATATCTCGAGTGGTTCAATCGTATGGAGCTGCCACGCAATTATAAGATTCTAGAATTTTCCAAATTCACTGGAGAAGATAGCACCAGCATGATGGAGCATACAAACAGATACCTAGCTCAGTTAGGCGATGCTTCAACTGAGGAAGTGCACAGGGTCAGATTCTTCGCTCTGTCGTTGTCAGGACTTGCCTTCACGTGGTATTCATCTCTGCCCCGCAATTCTATCAATACTTGGGATGACCTGGAGGGCAATTCCATGCATACTTTGATAATGGGATGGCAGAAAAGGACATTGATGATTTGGCCAGCGTCAAGATGAAAGTCAATGAATCAGGCTTTGACTATCTTCAGAGATTTAGATAGATGAAGAATTTGTGCTTCGTTGTTGACCTGTCTGACCGCCAGTTGTTAAAATTGGCGATTAAAGGAATGCAACCGTACTTGAAGGAGAAGCTTGTTGGCTCAAACTTCAATAACCTGGGAGAGCTTGCACATAGGGTATTTCTAAATATATACAACCACCATGTCAGTGTTGACATTTTTTAGCGCAATCACCAAAGATAGATAAAAAGTCTATCAACGGCAACGGCGCCAGAAATGCTTGTTGGCATTTCTTAACGTCATCACTAGAATTAGCAACAACGCCAAGAAACGCCGGTTGGTATTCTGCAATATTTACAGAACAAGTCCGCAAGCGCACGGAAATACCGTTGTAGCATTTCACCCGGAAGTATTCAGGGTATCGTTATTTATATTCCCCAAAGGAAGGCATGGTGTAAAAGAGTCTAATTTGGACATGGACAAGATAACAAGATTGCAGAGCAGACCAATGCTCACAACAGGGGTAACAAAGGTTTTGTATGAGGATAACTGACGCACACACTCGAGCCAAACTCAAGGATAAAGATAAGAGAAAGAATAAAGAATAATCTAAACTGGAGCAGGCATTCCCACATAACCATGTTAGGACAACGGACATTCACACAAACATATGCATGTTAGTGAGATTCTACGTTAAGATAGCCAGGCCACTGTTAACTTACTTCGAGCACTGGATCGCACCTGGTCTGCCAAGTGATGCCGGCCTGTAGCTCTACGCCGTACCCGGACGTGGGAGATTACATGGGACGGACAGGGCTGTCACCACCTGCCGCCTACCCCTCAACCGTGCGGCACGAGGCAAACGAAGGCAACCTCTAGCCTAGACACCACGTCTACGCTAGTGACTACTGCTCTAGCGCCGTACAGGGTGACCCGTCTCTGTCAGGGGCCCTCTACTAGAGCATCCGCCATGGGGACGGACGACGAACTCGCAAGGTAACATTAACCAAGACTACGCTAAGATAGATCTCAACATCACAACCTAGTTCTAGGTCTAAACATTCATGCACTAAGGTCAAATATTAGGTTCTATATAATAAGATCAAAACATGTAAACTATATTCTAGTTCACATGCTAAGATCATATCATAAGAACTATGCTCTAGTTCTACAACATAACTATACTAAGAACAAGAACATCTAAGAACTAGAATAAGAACATCTAGAACAAGAACATCTAAGAACTAGAACAAGGAAATCTAGAACAAGAACATATGAGATCAAGAACAAATAAGAGAGACCTTGATATTGCTCATACCGAGATCCTCCTAGAGGTTCAAGCTCTCCAATGAGGCTTGACTTGCTCCACTACATGACTAAAACTACTAAAGAAGATACAAATGGAGGGAGAGAGACTCAAATGTGGTGTGTGTGAGAAATGTTTTCTTCTCCCTTTTTATAGTTCAACTAGGACGGTTCGGCGTAGCTAAACATGGAAACACCCTGGAACCGCCATAAGGAACCGCCATAGCACCTTCCAAACGAAGCTTGGCCTGATCGGTTCCCGCGCTGGCGCGCCCGCTCCCTTGGCGCGGCCGTGCCAAGGGTGGCTCTGCTAGGCCTCATCTTTTTGCAGGCAGGTAGGCCTTGTTGTTAGCTTCGTGTGGCCGGGTCGTTTGCCTCAATCGGAGTTCGGATGAATTCGTGGCGTCCAAATTACCCGAACATGTTCGCGCAGTCCAAGACAAACTCGACCATGATTTGGTGTTTGGGCTATGCCACTCCCATGTCGCTGGTTTTGCCGAGAATTGCCAGACCGGTGGGCTATGCTCTTTGACCCTCTGTCACGCTTTGTTGAAAAGCGTGTTTTCTTTATAATTCCTCTTGTATTTGGCTATAATCCCTGCAAGTGTCAATTCTACCGGTACAAGTGGAATTCGGTCAATAGCAAAAGTATATGTGTATGAAAATAAATAATTCTCCCTTTTTAATCTTATATTGGCGGTATAAAATCATCGATAAGGACCGCCAACAAGATCCCCCAAGCTTACCCTTTGCTCGTCCCGAGCAAAGCTGGGCTTTAGGTTGTTGATCGGGAGTTGCTACTATGCCGATCATGTTTCAACCGTACGAGTTCATAACAAAGTTTTCTACTGTAATTTGAATAAATCGGCATTCTATCCACCCCGTTATTATCCTAAAACCGAATGGGGCTTTTCAACCTTTTCCTGTCTTGGGCGATTGCAATCACAGACCCTGCTTATCATTCACCCTAAGATCAACCATCTATCTGGAGGGTTTTGAATTTTTTTGTAAAATAAAGCACAAGTTCCTCGTATGATTCTCTCAATCGCTCAATGTGTATGAAATCCTCACCAAAGGCATTTTGAGTTTTTTTGCCTTCTTCCAACCACTAAAAAGCCGAGAGTGGAGTTTTAGGTAGGTATGTAAAGTGGGCATACTTGTATCACATGTATTGTAAGATCAAGGATCGAACCATACGGAGATGTAAGCCATACACCTTGATTGAGATGTGCAAGTGTGTGGGAAGATGGATGGTTCCTAATTTATGTGGTATTTTTGGCTACTCTTATGCATCATGATTCTCTCTTTATTGGTGGACGGGGATTTTTGGAAGAGCATGGGCTATGAGAAGTACACTAAGGATCTATGCTTTTCTTTCTTCTTTTTTTTCTTTTTTTTCTTCTTTCTTTTTTTCTCTTTTTTGGTCTCTTTTTTTTAACGGGGGACCTATAATTTTCCGTTTGTCTACTTAATGGGACCCTTGTCCTCTTATGTGCCCCTTGGTATTTTTTTGGAAGATCAAATAAGCATAGCCCATAGCTCTCTTTTGGAGAATGAATAGTGCATGAGGAGAGAGATCTCATGATTGAAATGCACAGAGCAGATTTTAGTGACTATGGAATGCGCGGTTCTCAGGGTAAGAGCCGGCATTTTTATTTAGTGGACTGGTGCACAACTCCCAGTGTAAGAGTTGGCACTTTTATTGAGTGGAGTGATGCGCAACTCTCAGTGTAAGAGTCAGCATTTTTGATGGAATGGATTCCTGTTTGTGCGCGACTCTCAGGGTAAGAGTCGGCAGTTTATTTGATGGGTGCAAGTGAATCTCAATCGTGGGTGTAAGATCACAATCTCGCATCGGTAATAACGATCCGACCGAACTCAATGTTCGAACAAGCAGTGTATGGGTGGTTTTTGTACTAAAGATAAATCATATGACTCTGGTGGGACTTTCATAATCATCGAGGAACTTACGTTTTTATAATTTTTGAAATAAAACCTCCAGACGTCAAGTCTTACTTAGAGCAAAGTCATAGCGGTGTCTATGGCACTATATCATACTAAGCAATAACTTAGACAATTTCAAGTATATGCAACCCATTAGCTCAAATTTTTAGGATGAGACATTCTTAGCCGATAAACCCAAACCTTAGAGAAATCTCGATTATGAATTGAGTAAACGATAAACATGAAACAGAGCAACTATTCATCATCTCAACAAGGGTAGAACTAAATATTTTTATAACACATATATGGAGAGTGGAGAAATAAATCTTTTTATCATACCTCATCTTTCTATAGGATAAACAATTTATTCAAAGAAATTCGAGATACGAGTTACCTATACGGGGTCCTCCCCCAAGCTAGCTCCCGACTTACCATTAGCTTCGAATACGCTAGCCGGTGCATGCTATGGCATGATTCTCGGTTCATTGCCTCCTTTGAGCATGCTTAGAAGGTCCCCCCCGAGCTTGTCTTGTGGTGACATTAAGAATACAGACAACAAACTTGGGGTTGAAAGGTTTACTAGTTAATTTTTTTGGTTCACCAAACAAATATTCATCTCTCGTTGTCATCTCCAAGACTGACCCCATGAAGTTGATAAATCCCCTGCAGGGGTTAGTCCATATGACCCACCAGAAATCTATATAGATAGCTTTGGTTCAAAGATCAAACTAGACACCATGTCTAATGTGATCTAGGTAGACAACTTAATCTAAGCACCATGCTTAAATTCAAGAGCCTATGGAAGCATGATTTTACATTCAAACTTCAAACTATGCACAATGCTTAATTCAAAAGATGCATAACCAAAATTTCCAAACCAAAACGCACAACATAGGAATTGGAGGCATGAAAAGAAATAAACAAGATTCATCCAACAGAGGTGAGGCATTGCATAGGCGAACAAGATAACCGTAGCTCTTTTTTTGTTTTTTGAAAGAATGTTCAACCAACTTTTATTCAAACTCAAACAAGGCTAGAAAGATCATGCCTTGCTTTGTCTCCAACATGCATTACTTCTATTGTTTATGACAACAACTCCAAGTTTATTAATCAAATTTCAACACCGAGTCAAAATTTGATTAAAGAAGGCTATTTTAATCTAAACACCATGCTTAAATTAAAAAAGGCCTATAGATGTATCTCGAGAATACATCCAAACTAGAGCATTATCATAAACAAAGGAAGCATAACTTTTATATTTTTATGGAGACAAGAGTGAGGAAGTTGGTGAACGTTACCCTTGCATACCTGAGTGTTGTTACCGGCAACATGTATGGATGAAACGACGAAGTTGTTGCTGCGGTTTGTATGATGGCTTTGTCCATGTAAACCTCAAGACCAGCCCACACATAGCTCAATATGTATGGGCCATGGGCCTTGACAGATGTAGCAAAGGCTTGGAGGTGAGCCCGTCTTGCTTGTCGAAGCAATGTTGGGTGGAGTTGGGCAGCCCAAAGGTATTTCTCCTTGGTTATGGGGAGCCATCCTCTCCTTTCCTCTCCTCCAAATATTTTTTTTATTTCCCCTTTTTTTTTGCATAATATTTTTTTCTTTTTTTCAGCACTCTTTTTTTTTCGTCTCTTTTTTTTATTTTTCCCTTATTCTCTTTTTTTTCAAGCAAGGTAGAGCCAACATTTTTACTTTTTTTTTAACCAAGATGGCCTTATGGCGAGGCTTTCGTCAACCTCCGCCACACTTAGACTTTTCTGAAAGTCAAGTGTGTAGAGACTGGATCACTTAAGGCATCAAAGTGTCTATTTGATGTGACTCTTGTGTCTTCATGTACCATATGTCCCTTGTTCTTCTTAATCTTCACCTAAAATGGTTAGCGACCAAGAATACCCGAAGATGTATACTAACTTGAAAACATTTCCTTGCCTTATTGATAAGGGAAAAGAATTGCTTTTCTTTTTAGATAATCCGAGATACCTCCCGGCGCAGTGCTTGCTTTATGGTCATAAGCTCGACCACCAAAAACTAGGACGAAGTTTGTAGCTAGAAGCTATGATTGGCTTCCATCGACATGGCTAAAGAACTTGTCCCAAGAAGGAGTGATTTTTTTTTGACTTGGTTTAATTATCAAAAGATCACATGCAACAGTTTCGAAAAACAAAGAGCAAACATATCGTTCAATCAAAGTAGGCAATTTAACCTAAGCTCCATGCTTAATTTAAAGAGCCTATGAAGATATAATGTTGCAACAATCATACTTCAAACCGAAACATGCTTCATGCAAAATTTTGAAAACAAACCAAGGTTTTAATAAATTACTTTTTTTGTGAAAAGAAAAAATATTTATATTTTGATTTTATAAAGAGAATAACTCAAAACTAGTAAAATATTTTTTTATATAAATATTTTTAAAACAAAAATATATTTTTTAAAATAGTTTTATAAAATAGTTTTTTATATAAAATATATTTTTGTTATAAAATATTTTTTCTCGTTATGAGCAAGGGCTACAACACAAGCAAGCCATCATGAACATGTCCTAATAAATTTTTTTAACCAACGCCTTCCCCGGCAACGGCGCTAGAAATGCTTGTTGACATTTCTTAGCGCAATCACCAAAGATAGATAAAAAGTCTATCCCCGGCAACGGCGCTAGAAATGCTTGTTGGCATTTCTTAACGTCATCACTAGAATTAGCAACAACGCCAAGAAACACCGGTTGATATTCTGCAACGTTTACAGAACAAGTCCGCAAGCGCACGGAAATACCGTTGTAGCATTTCACCCGGAAGTATTGAGGGTATCATTATTTATATTCCTCAAAGGAAGGCATGGTGTAAAAGAGTCTAATTTGGACATGGACAAGATAACAAGATTGCAGAGCAGACCAATGCTCACAACAGGGGTAACAAAGGTTTTGTATGAGGATAACTGACACACACACTCGAGCCAAACTCAAGGATAAAGATAAGAGAAAGAATAAAGAATAATCTAAACTAGAGCAGGCATTCCCACATAACCATGTTAGGACAACGGACATTCACACAAACATATGCATGTTAGTGAGATTCTACGTTAAGATAGCCAGGCCACTGTTAACTTACTTCGAGCACCGGATCGCACCTGGTCTGCCAAGTGATGTCGGCCTGTAGCTCTACGTCGTACCCGGATGTGGGGGATTACAAGGGACGGACAGGGCTGTCACCACCTGCCGCCTACCCCTCAACCGTGGGGCACGAGGCAAATGAAGGCAGCCTCTAGCCAGACACCACATCTACGCTAGCGACTACTGCTCTAGCGTCGTACAGGTTGACCCGTCTCTATCAGGGGCCCTCTACTAGAGCATCCGCCACGGGGACGGACGACGAACCCGCAAGCTAACATTAACCAAGACTACGCTAAGATAGATCTCAACATCACAACCTAGTTCTAGGTCTAAACATGCATGCACTGAGGTCAAACATTAGGTTCTATATAACAAGATCAAAACATGTAAACTATATTCTAGTTCACATGCTTAGATCATATCATAAGAACTATGCTCTAGTTCTACAACATAACTATACTAAGAACAAGAACATCTAAGAACTAGAACAAGAACATCTAGAACAAGAACATCTAAGAACTAGAACAAGGACATCTAAAACAAGAACATATGAGATCAAGAATAAATAAGAGAGACCTTGATATTGCTCATACCGAGATCCCCCTAGAGGTTCAAGCTCTCCAACGAGGCTTGCCTTGCTCCACTACATGACTAAAACTACTAAAGAAGAAGATACAAATGGAGGGAGAGAGACTCAAATATGGTGTGTGTGAGAAATGTTTTCTTCTCCCCTTTTATAGTTCAACTAGGATGGTTCGGCGTAGCTAAACATGGAAACACCCTGGAACCGCCATAAGGAACCGCCATAGCACCTTCCAAACGAAGCTTGGCCTGATCGGTACCCACGCTGGCGCGCCCGCTCCCTTGGCACGGCCATGCCAAGGGTGGCTCTGCTGGGCCTCATCTTTTGCAGGCATGTGGGCCTCGTTGTTAGCTTCACGTGGCTGGGTCATTTGCCTCAATCGGAGTTCGGATGAATTCGTGGCGTCCAAATTACCCGAACATGTTCATGCAGTCCAAGACAAACTCGACAATGATTTGGTGTTTGGGCTATGCCACTCCCATGTCGCTGGTTTTGCCCGGGACTGCCGGATCGGTGGGCTATGCTCTTTGACCCTCTCGTCACGCTTTGTAGAAAAGCGTGTTTTCTTTATAATTCCTCTTGTATTTGGCTATAATCCCCGCAAGTGTCAATTCTACCGGTACAAGTGGAATTCGGTCAATAGCAAAAGTATATGTGTATGAAAATAAATAATTCTCCCTTTTTAATCTTATATTGGTGGTATAAAATCGTCGATAAGGACCACCAACAGTCAGTAGAGGCGATTTCAGAAAGCGACAAATGTGGCTGGTTACTACAGAGACCTGATGGATGATTCAGATCGAGAAGGTGAAGATGTTGATGCCATCGAGTGGAATCTCAAGAAGGAATGTGTCATTGATCATCCTTGGGGTAGGGCACAAGAAAAGTTCAATTTTGATATCACCAAGGCTAACAAGATCTTTGATTATCTGCTGGACAAAGGCTTGATTAAAGTTTTGCATAAGCCACTCAGTGCTGAGGAGAGGAAAGGGAAGAAATATTGCCAGTCTTATAATTCCACTACCCACTCCACCAATGAGTGCATTGTGTTCAGAGGGCAGATCCAGAAAGCCATTGAAGCTAGGAAGCTGACTTTTAATACTGGCAAGTTGAAGGTTGATCAGCATCCTTTCGGTGCTGCAATGGCTAATGCAGTGCTTCCTAAAGGGAGGACCAGAGTGCTAACCTCTGCTAAGGCCAAAGAGTCAGAGTCAGTAGATAGTAGATTACAGCTCGTGAATGAGGAATATCGGGAAAGCAAAATAGCCGATCCGACGGACTGAGTCATACGCATCGGCTAAAAAAGACCCCGTATCACATCTCACATCCTTCTCAATAAATGGCAAAGGGAGAAAGAGAAGAATCAAAGGAGGCAATTTGAAGAGCATGAACACTTGAAGAGACTTGAAGAAGAACAGCATGAAAGGGAACAAGCTGAAGCACATTGGAATTGTCCTTTCTTCAGGCATTGCTAGAATGAAGGTTTGAGGTTACCAACCAAAAGTGTTGGGGGGAACAACCTCCGCTAGGACCCCCCTACTTAGCTCCGCGGCCCTGACACGGGCCAAGACAGGCAAAATGGCCAGGCAACTTTGGACAACCTCCGCGCCGGGCACCCAATTACGGCGAAGGTCGCTAGGCTTGTCCTAGCGATTCGGCGAAGGTATGTCATACCTCCGCGTTCGGGCTCTCTAGTTCTCTTGTCGCGCAGGTACATGAGGATTCAGGGAAGCCTCCCAGGACCTTCGCGATGGGTGGAGTTCTCAAGGACCTTCGAGGATGGTAGCTCAGCCACCTGGCCTTATAGGCGGCAGAAGACCTCCGGACGATCGCCCACGGGATCAGGACGGGGCAGCGCCGAAGACCTGACGCGTGGCGGCACCAATGGGCGACGCGTGGAGCCTCGAAAGGCATGGCACGTGGCGTCCTGGGATAGGTCTAAGAGGAGATGTTTTTAAATTTTGCAAAGTACAACATTGCCCTTGTTAAGGCCCACATGTAAGTGTAACCAAGGGTGAAACCCTAATGTAAAGAACCACATGACCCTTGGTATGGCCTATAAATACCAAGGGTAAGGCAAGTGTAAAAGGGGGAGAAGGCTGGACTTTTTTGGGTCCCAATTAATGCAAAACCCCCTAATGGGGCCCACCGATCCTTGTCCCATTCTGGCAACTGTTTAGGTCTCGCTTTCTGCCTGGGAAACCTTCGCCCTCCTCCTCCGGACCCCGGCGAAGGTAAGGGGGCAAGAGTTTGTACCAACAAAAAGGGATTGCCTTGAATGCAGTGATCGATACAGAGGGTATCGACAATCAAAAACCAACCACCGATCTATTCATGAAAGACTTGGACAGCCTATAGAGGATCGGTGCATTAATAAATGCAGTATCCATGATCGATGTGATTCCTATGATAAATAGGTAGAAGAAAAGCAGTATGTCTGGCAAGAGAACCAATGGTGCCCTAATGGCCTTTCCAAGAGTCAGAAGAGAAGGGTTCAACACTTGAGAGAGACTGAAATCCAACTAGAGAAAGCATTGAAGGCTAAGAAGGCTCAGGTGTGGAAAGCCAAACAAGCAGCTGGTGTAAACAAATCGACTCCTATTGGGATGCAGTGTATTTTACCTTCTGAATTCAGGGTATCTGAGGATCAGGAAGTTTATTCTGATTTTGATGAATTAGAATATGAAGAACTAGCTACTTACTTATCTCTAGCATCCCAAGCAGTGTTTGACAGGCCAGTTTGACATCGTCATTTGAAAGCTTTATATGTCAAGGGTCTAGTTGATGGAAAACCCATGAGCAAGATGCTTGTAGATGGAGGTGCTGCAGTTAACCTTATGCCTTATTCAACATTCAGAAAATTAGGCAAGACTCCTAAAGACTTGATCAGAATGGATATGCAGCTAAGAGATTTCGGTGGAAACATGTCTGACACTCGGGGAGCAATAAGCGTTGAATTAACCATTGGTAGCAAGACGTTGATCACTACGTTCTTCGTCATTGATGGAAAAGGATTTTATAGTATGCTTCTCGGGAGAGATTGGATTCATGCCAATTGCTGCATATCTTCGACCATGCATTAACATGTAATTCAGTGGATCGACAACGACATCGAAGTGGTGCCTGCTGATGATTCTATCATCTCGTCCGTCGACCATGTCTACTAGGATTTAGAAAGCTTCAAGTGCTTTTCTGGAAAGGAGTTTCACGGAGACTTCATCACCATCAATGATGATGATCAACAAAACAACTCATCATGCCGTCGGCTCGGAAAGTATTTTCTAAGACAAGGCATAAAGACGTGATAGCCGATATGAATTATTCATCTTGATAATTCGAATCTTTGGGGGCAATCGGCTTATTTTTAGATTTTATAGGTGGACTACTAGTCGGCATGTTTAAGATGACAAATAACCGATACATTTGTATCGTGTTCAGTAGAAGCCAACAGCATGTTGGTAATAGCCGATGCGAGATGCATCGCCTTTAGAGCAAAAAAAAAAACAAACTCATGTGTTTTGAATAAGAATAAGATGATTTGAAGCAGATCTAGTTCAAGTATACATTGCAGAATTTGTTTGTTTTAAACAAATGGAGTTTTTTGCAAGAAAGGATGGCCTGAAGATGAGTACATTGAAAGATGAATCTTGAAGTACCATATCAGCAAAAGAGTGCTGACTCCGTTGGCATTTGGCTAAGGTATAAATCAGCTATAAAAAGCTGATATCATTATTCGAGCATCATGGGTTGTACATCAGGATATGAGGACAAAATCCAAGGTTCTCATCCTCCAATTGATTAGCTTGCAGACAAGATGGAAGCATTGGCATTATCCTTGTTTTCCCTTAAGAGAACAATGTTTAGCTTGTTTTCCAGATTGCATCGGCGACTAAATGCAAGGAAATTATCAAAACTTCAATTTATGCGAGAGAAATAAAGGCTGAGTTGATTAGAGTTGTCTTGGTAATTCTAAATAAGAGATTAACCAATTGATCGGCTGTATGAATACAAAGGTAAAGCCCTAGAGAGGTATTATCGACAAGAATTCTTCAAAGGGTTTACTTTATCAAGAAGCAAGAGAATTGGTTCGAGGAAAGGTCAAATTTATCATGCTATGAGAAAGTTTGCAATGTACATCGTCTACCTACAAGATAGGGTGATAGAACTTTCAGCCCGATATGTTGGAAGATTACTTCAAAATATGCAAGGGTAGACGAAGTGTCAGGAATCCGATGGTATTCAGAAATTTGGCACCGCAACAAGAACCTGTCCTATAACAAGGAATGAGCTATCAAAAACCTTCAGAGACAGCAGCAATTGATCAAAACATCATGATCATGTCAGCAGGATTTGAGGGAGTAATTGGAATGAGCGTCGGGTTGATCAATTCCTTGTTATACTCAAACTAATGAGCAGATTGAGATCTCTGGTTGATTTCATCAAAGGCTTGTATTATCATCGGCTATAAAACTCTGGATAATTAAAGCTGATAAAATTAGAAGATTGCCAGACATTATAGCAAGGAGTCAAGTTAAGGAATCTTGAGGAGACTTAGACTGTCGATTGAAAGGAAATAGCTTTGGCAAGTAACCTTCAAGTAGGAGCTCCATGCTTCATTGACAACAAATTCTTTATGAATACTATTCGAGCATGATAAAGGATTAAAGAACCGACCATGAAGAGGTGCTTGCAAACTGTTATCCGATAAATCGCTTAAAGTTCTTATCATCCTCGAGACCCTAATGAGCATCAGCAATAGCCGATGCGATATGCATCACCTTCAGGGCAAAAATGCAAAAATGCAAATGCAGAATACGCAGGGTTTGTCGGAGAATATTCTGATCACGAAGGGTCAGACCCAGAGTTAAGGATACAAGTAGAATGTGTTGGTCTAACCTTGAAGGTTCAAGTTCAAAAGTACACAAAATTCGAAGGACAAGCCTTGTATATTCTGATCTTGAAAAATCAGCATCAGAAGATTCATAGCTCAAGATGGGACGAAGGATCAAATTCAGAGGCGTACGAAATCTTAAAAAGAAATTTATACGTTCTGATCTCGAAGGACCAGTCTCAGAAATCTATAAACAAGCATTGATCTCAAAGGATCAAACTAAGAAAGATATTGGTCATAAATAATGAACTTTCATTGATAAAATCTTATTTACATGGCCTGGGCAAAGGAAAGGAAAATCCTAAGTACAGACTACTGGTCCTCCCAATCCTAAACGTTCTTGATCGGGATCCCAAAGTCAACTACATAGGCTAAGTCCTTGCCGGCCTGCTTCATGATGGCAACGATCTCCTCCACCTCATCTTCAATCCCCGCCTCGAAGATGTCGAAGTGGCGAAGGTCAAGGCCATGCCCAATCCTAATGGCATTGTAGGCCAATGCCGCGCCATGTCCTATGGCAGCGTGAGAGATCTTGGGGATTAGCCGATTAACCTCCTCCACCTGCGCCAGGGGTGTCCTGCCGACGGCGTTGGCAGTCTCGACGAGCTCGGCGATGGCAGCTTCAAGGGCTCCAAGTCTTGTTGTCAGATCTGAAAAAGTGGTGTGAAAGGTGAGCAACAGAGTTGTGAAGAGAATCAAGAATTGAAGATGAATACTCACCAGTAACTTGTCCCCTAGCGTCATCTCACTCCTGGGAGAGCTCAGCAATTTCCTCAGCCCGATCTAGCAGATCGAACTGAGCATCCAGTAATTCAGATGACAGTCCACGGTTCTCGGACTTCAACCACTCCACCTCCTCCGTCATGATGACCAAGTCCGTGGGATGGACATTCCCAACTGGTTCAGAGGAGACATCGCCAGCCTTCCTGCAAGAATCAAAGGATCAGAAGAGTCAATTTAGAAGAAGAGCTTTGAAAAGCAATACCATTTCTTGAAGGCTCGGCGCGAGTTCGCACTCAAACCCCATTCAGGGCCTTCTTTGTCCGCTGCCAGGGGAATCCAGTGAGAGTTCGTCCCCAGTTCCGCCTCTGCGGATTGCTTGTTGCCCACCATTGGATGACCTCTAAAGCTTTGGGGAAGAAGAATTGGATGGAGGGTTTTCTGGAGCTTTGGAAGCTTGTGAACAAAGAAGGCTTGAGGATGTAGATCAGCCGATGGACCACATTTATAGGTTTAAAGAGATGCGTCGAAAAGGAAAACGACAGGTGAATACCGCGTAAAGAAGGATTTGCGGTTTTCTGGAGGACGGTTGATGTTACCAAGATGAAGCTACTCGAAAACGCCAAAGGATAAGAATTTTGGAATAAAACATTTTTATCCCAAAATTGGGGGCATGTGTTTACACCAAAATTTAGGCCGGTGAACATTTAGAGGAGAAACCTTTCGGAATGATGCCTAGATCGGATCTTGAGATCAGCTAAGGGTCAAAATGGTCAATTTGTCGACAAAGAAAGATGATGGCATTTGTTTCAAGGATGGTCGCAAGAAGGATACCAGAGCCCTGATTCTGAAGTAGCTAAAACCGAGGAATAGACTAAGAGGAGAATGGATCGGTAAACCGAAGTTGATTGCTTCAAGAGATACGTGGGCATGATTGATTTTGGTTCGGTTACCCAAGTAGTTTATGTCAATGGCACAGACTCTACAACATGGAATAGTGGAGCCCAAGTTATCTAGTTTAATCTATTTTAGGTTATTTTCCTTATTTACAAGTCATATTAGAATAGGACTTGGTTAAGCCTAGGGTATAAATATGTAAGCCCCGGCACCTTGTAAAGACAATCTCACATTCAATACAACAAACCCTTTTGACCCCTGTGCCACGGCCTCTATGCCACCTTAGTGTTGACGAAAATTAAGACCAGTTTTGGTACACCCAGAAACCCATCAACAATCCTCGATGAAGGGAAGATAAGCATCACATGAGCATATTTATCACTAATAAAGTTCCACTTGTACTCTTAACTTATGAAATGCAGGGAAGATGGAAATAAGCCCTGTGGGACCCAAAACCTAGGTCTACCAACCTGTTTCTGGTCTCACCAGGAACTGACCACCAAACAGGGACCCTGACATTTTCCTGGATCCAAATGTGCTACAACTCAACATTCCAATCACTTAGCACATTGGTCTAAGGATCCACATAGAAGCAAGTAAGAATTCAAGTGAACCCAACTTCGGACAAGACTACACGTGACAAGTCAGGACAGCACCAGGGAGCTGCTGGTGGGCCAGGCTCACCAGGTCCAGGTCGGCTGACCTGGCCTAGGTGGCCTACCACCTTGGCACTACTCCCAAGCCACCCTGGACCTTCTAGAAGGGCAGTGGGACCCACAGGTCAGCCAGACCCTGGTCGGCCGACTTGCATGTGGGCCTACCCCGAGGTCGGTTCACTTCCACCAACTTCCTGCATGGTCTCCACGTGTCCTACACTAAGAATCGTCCATTCAAGTCGGTGGGAAGGTCGGTTTGATCCAACGATAAGGAGGCAGCGTCACACGGATCGCTGACGTGGCGATGGAGTAACCCCTACTCCACCTCCACTATAAATGCCCCCTAGACCTTCATCCCAAATCATCCCCAAGTAGTTCACAAGTGTGTTCTCAAGCTCAATCTCTTGGGAGATCAAGTGTAGTGTAGTCTAGTCTAGAGTGGGAGTTAGAGTTGAGTCGAGCGAAGCTCGAGTCTCTGGAGTCGTCTTCTGGAGAATCTGGTATAGCTCTTGTATCTTTTCTCTTGAATTACTTTCTTTATATTAATATAGTCTTTCTTTACTTTACTAAGTCTTTATTTTAAGTACTTGCTTGAGTATTTACTTAGTGCATTACTATACTAGTACAGTAGTGTTGTGTCTTAGTCCTCTTAGCGTAGAGTCTTAGCTAGTTTAGTGTCTAGATCCCTTGTGTGTGTTTCATTACCAACTGGGGCTAAGGCTACTCACGTGGTAGCCGAAGTCATAAGACTAGTGTAGGCGAGATGCTCAGACTAGTGCTTATTAGTGGATGCAACCTTTCCTTGATTGGTATATCCATTCACATTCCGATGTATATTAGCTGGAACGGTGAATCATGATAGGACTCCGTCTCCTTATAGTTCTATTTGTGTCGGGTTAGGTCTGTAGGGCGACCATAAGCCAAAGGTCTGCTGGAGTAGGGGATGAACCCTCCTGCTTGTCAGTCAACTTCTCCTATCACACAGATTGTCTAGACATTAGTTTAGTTGAGTCGTTACATTAGTAGGATTAGAACACAAAAGTAGAGTTAGATACATAGGAGTCCATACTCACTCGTTGTCCTCCCACCTAGCTAGCTACCTACCAGTTACCCTTAGTTTATCACTCATATCCATTACAACCTACCCCTTTATCAACACCAATAGCTTAGATTGGCTAGAACCACCACGGACATCCATTCCCCCATTTACTAGAGAGTCCTAGTCTGCTTCCCTGTGAGTGAACTACAAATCATGACACCGTGGATACTCACCTGGTTGAAGTGCTACAGCGGTACCTGTGTGCTTGCAGAGTTACCCTTGGTACGTCTTGCGTCTTCACTAGAGTCTAGCCTTGCTTAGCATTCTTAGGCTGTTGCCTAAGGAGGAATTATGACACCCTCTATCTAGTAATAGTCCGGGCTTGCAGTAAGCATTGCTACCAGACGCCACCTTCAGTCACATTCTCTTTGTCTATCTCTAGTGATTGCGCTAAGAAATACCAACAAGCATTTCTGGCGCCGTTGCCGGGGAAGCGCCGCACTAGGAATCTCTAGTAAATTGGAATTCGTGGTCTACTCTTAATCTAAGTATCCATTAGTGTTAGGGTCTTATCCTTCACTTGTCTTGTTTTCTATTGTTATCTCTTAAGACGGTGCATGAGCGGTTTACAATTGCCGTCAAACTTCATTGAAGATCCTGAGCAATTGTTGAGGAGAACTAGAGGTCGTCAAGTTCCTCCTCAAAGGTTCATCTCGGAGTCTGAACCATTCATGGAAGGAAGTCCTGCACTAGTTATTGAGGCAGACATGGCTCAAAGGACCATCGCTGAGTTCTCGGCCCTGTCAGTTGACTTTGTCGCTTTGGGCCCGAACGTGAACTTGGGCGATGCGACCTTTGAACTCAAGCCTGCACTGATCAACATGATGCAAGCCAATCAATTCTATGGGAAGCCACATGAGAATGCCAATGCCCACCTTCAACACTTTCTAGAGGTGTGCAACACTTTTACAGTCAAGAACATCACGGTCGATGCCGTTCGTCTTCATCTTTTCCCGTTCTCTTTGTTGGGAAAAGCGAAGCAATGGTTTTACAACAACAAGAGCGAAGTGACGACATGGGACAAGTGTGCCAATGCCTTTCTCAAGAAGTTCTTTCCAGCAGGCAAGACCAGTGTTCTGTGGGGGAAGATCTCAAGCTTCCAACAAAAGTCCGACGGGACGTTTCCCGAAGCATGGGAACGTCTCAATGAGTACATTCAGGCCTGTCCTCACCATGGGATAGACGAATGGCTCATCATTCAAGATTTTTACCATGGGCTGACTGGCATAGCCCGTAGTCACCTTGATGCTTCCACTGGAGGGGCATTCTCGCAACACAATATCAAGGATGCTAAGGAGCTCATTGAGAAAATGGTCATTAACCAAGGTTGGAATGAAGAGCGCCTTCAGCCAAAGAAGAGAGGTGTCCACGCCCTCAATGAGGTGGACATGCTCTCCACTAAGATGGACCTCCTAATGAAGAAGATAGAGGAATCTTCCTCTAAAAACTCCTGCCGCTATCTGTGCTGTGGGCACCGACCCATGGTGCGAAGTTTGCGGAGAAGAGGATCACTCGGAGAACAATTGCCCCACAACTCAGGAGGTGAACTTCGTCAACAACAACAACTTCAACAACGGGAATCGGCCCCAGCAACAACAATGGAGTTCACGCCCCTTCTACCAAGGCCAAGGTATGGGTCACAATAATAATTCTGGTAATTCTTTTGGTAACCAACCTTCCTTTAAGGAACTTGTCTTTGGTCAAATTAAAATCAATGATGGTCTTACCAAAAGAATGATGGCTAATGACAAGATCTTAGTGAGAAGATGGATAATTTTAACTCTGCTATGAAAAATCAATTGAGCTTTAATATAATGTTAGAAACTCAATTAGCTCAATTAACGACAGCAGTCCCGTCTTTGAGCAAGGTAAGATTCCGGCAAAGCTCGAGGACCCCATTGAGGGTGTCGAGTGGTTACCACGAGGTTTGGTAAGCCTCGGTCTCGTTAAATGCGGGTCACGGTGGATTCACCGTTTATCCCGAAGAAGGGAGATCCCGGCCTCGCCGACGATCACTTGCCGAGATTGAACCGCAGGTACATCTCTCTTAGTCTATTGGCCAGCACCTTTGAAATAACTTTGTACACCATGTTGCGAGGGATGATTGGTCTCGGATCGGTCACTCGTGGTCGGTCTACTTTCGGGATGAGTTAAATAATCATATTATTCCATCCTTGATGCATACGCCCTCCCTCAACACATGTTGCACCTCTTGGGTTAGCTTCATGCCCACCACATCCCAATATTCTTTGAAGAACAATGCTGGCATACCCTCTGGACCCAGTGCCTTGAGGTCACCAATCCCCTCCAAAGCAGCCTTGATCTTGGTGTCTGAGAACTCGGCAGTAAGCAGTGTGTTCATCGCGGCCGTAACACTAGGTTGCAAAGTAGTCAAGAGTTGCTGCATTCGGCCCTCCAAATTTTCATTTGACCTAAAAAGTTCACTAAAATAGTTAGCTATAAACTCCTTCTTCTCCCTTTCCTCCTTCACCCATCCTCCATCATCTTTCGTAAATCACCTATCCTATTTCTTTTCCTCCTCACCGAACACGCATTGTGAAAATATGTGGTATTTTTGTCTCCAAATTGCAGCCAATTCACATGCACTTCGTCTGCTTCCAATAAAGATCTATTTGTTCCTCTAATCTATCCACCTTAAAACACCACACCGTCTCCCTTTGGATCGACTCATCACCAATTGGCTCCCTCCTCCACTTCTCCCTCTCTTTTTTAGCCTGCTTCAACCTCTTCTCCAAATCCTGCAGTACATTACAGCTCCATTCCTTTAAGCTTGATGCCACACCCCTCAAGTTCTCCCATACTACCCCCCAATTCCTCTCTCTGCCCCCATGCTTCCTCAACCACCTTTCTACAGCCCTCCTCTTTCACCCAGCTAGCTTCGAATCTAAAACCCCCGCCTCCTCCTTCCCTTTTCTGCAAGACCTCCGTTTCCAACACCACCGTCCTGTGGTCAGAGTGATAAGTATCACCATTCTTGACTTGCATCAAAGGGAAACACATGCGCCAAGCTGCGTTTGCTACGGCTCGATCAAGCCGCTCTCTGATGTGAGTGGAGCTCTTTATTTGTTTATTCCTCCACGTATATACATCACCAGAGAACCCCAGATCGTCCAGCTCACATATTTCCAAAGCCTTCTTGAACCGATCAAAGCAAACTGGGCTCTAGGCACTCCCCCCTCCCTCTCATGGTGGCACAAGATCTCATTGAAATCTCCTGCACAAAACCATGGTAGTTGCTCATCATCCTGGTCTTTCAGCCATTCCATTAGCTCCCAAGTTTTTTTTCCTTCAGGTCAGGCTCACCATACATTCCAGTGAGCCTCCATTTGTCCCCGCCGGTCCCCTGGACCTCCAAATCGACGTGATTTTACTTGAACTGGAAAAGGTCCAGGAGAGGCGTTCTCTTTCGGAGAATGAAATACACTTCAAGAAATTTCTCAAAGCAAAATCCCTGCGTTTGGCGGTAGTACCGAAAGTCAGGGCAAGGCAACATTCTAGGCTCACATGGATTTGGGGAGATTCCAACACTAAAATCTCAGTGGCATGATGATGATGTAACTAGATCCTAGAGCTCAAGTGACAGCTACAAACATTCATAACTATACTGATTTCAGGGAGAGTAGTAACTGTTGCCTGCAAAGCTTGCTACTCGTAGCCACTGCTGCAGATGCAGAGGCAGCCAATGCAGAGGTAAAATCAAGTAGTACTGGTGCTTAAATTTCCTAGAAGAAAAAAAGGCTAAAGGAAAAAAAACACGCTCAGCACTGGGAATTAAATAGGAGCCAAAAGAAATTAGTGGATTCTGTAATATCCATCTGACCATGCATCTCTTGTAAACGCCATAGAGGAGAGATAATGGAGAATGGAGACTCGCGATGAAAACGGATCAGATACGAACGGATATCAGTCATACCATTTTTGTTTTCATATTTAGGTCCGGATTCGGATTCGAATACGGATAGTGTCAACCATGCCGGATAGGATATGATTGTGTATCGACATCATAAATATACGATTTTAATATTCAGATACGGATACGGTATTGGATACAGAATATCCGGATACTGATACGGACGGATTTAAACCCCTCTAAACGAATTCGGTCGAACGGACGGACGAATAAATATCCGTACCACTTTCATCGCGACTGGAGAGATAAGCCGCGGGCGCTGAGCTTTGCTATTGATTCCTCATCGATCGGTTGATGCTAATCAAATTATATAGACTGGTTCATGTGAAAGCAAACGTAGTAGTGTACTACTAAGATAGCTCTACGCACTAATTCTACTCAAGAAACAAGTTGTGTGTTCATGAATGAATCTGTAGGATCGGAGTAGCGAAACAAAGAACTTGCATCGTGATTCATCAGTCTGACGAACAGGGGCAGGTACTGACAGTGTCACTGCAGACTGCACTGGCCAGAAACATTTGCCGAACCTCTTTTGCCGATGATGATCCCTCGATGCCACCACCACTGTCCGCCGCCGCTGTCCGCCGGTGGGGTGTGCTCAAACCCTAACAAGGGAAACAAGGTGATGAGAAGGAGATGGAGGTAGGAATGAGGATGAGGAGAAGATGGAGACCACTTTGCCTCGTCACGGCGGTAGCGCCCTCGCCGGCGTGGAGGAGTCGAGGCCGGGAGCAGCGGCGGAATCACCTGATGTGGCGGAGTCAGGGGCGGGAGCAACTCTCGAGACATGAGAAGGGAGGACCGTCCCGGCGTCGGGTGAGGATTTTTTTCTTGCCACTCCGATTGAGGTGGATTGGGCGGGTTTTTACCCAACCCCGCGTAACCCAAATGCATCTTTTGTGTACCCACAGGTGTTGAATCCCGGCGTGGGCTTGCTGCCACCGGAGGCCAGGATCCCCTCCAATCCAACCCGATCCAAGCTTATTCAAACGAAGCCTAAGGTAGCTGAGAAGGGAGGCCATGCTTTGCTTATCAGAAAATAGTGTTGCCGTGCTGGAAATCTGGTAGTGAGAAATTATATATGAAATGATAGTTGCCTGAGTTCTTGTTACCAATACATTGTCGCAGACATTGAGTCTTTATTAGTGTATACTGGATTCTGTACTATTTTTTTTGTCCATGAATCATCAGTCGGTGGACTGGGTGCGCAAACAATCACTTAATTTCTGCACTATGGGTGCACAAACTACCGCTTAGTTTCTGCACTATGTAGTTAAATATGTTTTAAGGTGCTACCTGAATAATGCTTGAATACTTTGTACTGTACGTACCAGAACCGAACGAGTATATGATGCAGCAATAGCATTGCAACGCTTCTTCTCTCTCGTAGACATGCTTTAATTGTAGACAGAAAAAATTGCGATGCCTTTATGTATGGCAATTGCGATACCTTTATGTATGGCTGGGGAGGGAAGGGTGCGGTGGGCTGGAGCTACTGCACGTGTACTGGGCCAGGGCCCACGGGGAGGGAAAGTGGGATGGGACGGGAGGAGCCTGATGGGCCAAGCCCATGCATTTGCGATAGGCGAGAGCGAAGGGATGCTGGGCCTAGCTAGATGGAACAGTTGATGGCTGCTGGGCTGAAAACAAGAACAGATGGAATAGCAGTGTTGAGCCAGGATAGAAAGATTTCGAGTGATTTTTGGCCCAGAGCAAAAAAAAAAAAATTTGTTATCTTTCAATTTGTTTTTAAACTGGGTTTTGAAAATATATCCTGAAATGTATTTGATACTAAGTTTAAATTTATTTTCCTTAGCAAATATTTTGAAATTAAGTTTTTTGATAAACATATTAAAGACCCATACGACGCTTAAATGAATTTTATAAATTGTTATAAACACATCGTTCCTATGAATAAAAGTGCTTTACAATACGAAAATTATTATAAACACATAGCTAGAGAGGGGTAACAAAAGGACATTGTAAATAGCCACACTCTTTAATTGGTGCCGGAGCATTATCCTATTCATTGACTGAGCTCTCGGCTTGTTTGGGAAGCAGAGCGTCATCCTGGACTGAAACCCCCTGAGGAGACAACAATTCAGTAGTAATCTTGAGTTTGCTGGATATGTTCTTGATGCATATATACTCCTTCCATTTCAAATTGTAGTTCACTTTAACCCTTGTATATATAATTCTAGCCCTTGCACGCCGCTGCAGTAGCCCTCACCCTCGCCACGCATGCTGCCATAGCCATTGTAAACGGCGACGGAGACGGTGGCACGCAGATGCGGCTTGGAACCCCAGAGTCGAAATCTCTAGACATCGAACGAACTAAAATGAACTCGAGGGAAAAAATATTCACCTAATTATAGTACTAATAATAATCATACACCTTTACTATACTAGCCAAATCATTACTGTTATAACTATGAATATACCAATATACCCCTTATTAAAAAAAGAACCACGAAAAAGGAATTACTATTTTTTTATTTGGAGTCCTAATCCCCTCAATTTTGGAGGTGTTAGGGGGCCTTAAGACATATATGGCTCCACATACCATAGGCACATCTAATATCACGTGATGTCTCGCAATTGACGCCTCTCAATGCCTTTCCTCATATTGAGGCCATTAATCATAGACACATAAAACGTTTCCTAACGCCTCTCCAACCTTTGTAAAATTTCTCTATTTACATACATTAGTACCTGCTGTGGCGATTGGAAATCTCTTACTGCTTATTCTTCTTGGTTCTCTCCTCAAAATGGAGTATTGTTTTTGGTTTTTTTAGTATTGTTTTTTATGGGAATGAATTCTGTTCCACGCGAGGCAAAACCCTGGTAGCCGATATGGCACGGACCAGGCTGGGCCGACTTCATTTCCTGAGTCCGCGCTGGCGTAAGGCTTATTCCCAGATTCCTCTCGCTCGGCCGGCCCAGCGTAGAAGCCATCTCCATGACAATTATAGCCAAGAAGGCTCTAGTCGTCTCCTCCCAACAAGGAATGGAAGCACGCTTGCTGCTCCTGCACAAAGGAGGCGGTTGGTGGTGCCTCCGCAGGAACGTGTGCCTTATCCGGCTCGCAGGAACGGCTTGCCTAGTAGGATGGAACGGTGGTCGACGGCAGCACGGTTACTGGCGACCAACCGTCGTCGTCCTAGACGAGAGCTCGTCACCGTGTACATGTAGCTTACTAGACGGGACGGGACGTTCAGTGGTCCAAACCCATGGACAGGCCATGATACTCTACTCCCTCCGTCCTAAAAAGAATGACGTTTTTTTATTTTAAAACATCATATTGATGTCGTTAAATTATTCAAAAATTTATATGAATATTATTTATTTTGTTATCATTTGTTTTATCCTTAAATATACTATAATAATTTATCTAATTCATAATTAGTAAAAATTTTTTAAATAAGATGAATGGTCAAACACAATGTCTGAAAGTCAAAAACGTCATTCTTTTTTTAGGACGGAGGAAGTAGTACACAAAAGTTGAATAACTGATGATTGTAATAAATGTTGAAGTTGTGAAATGGTAAATTTACTGCCTCTCGCAGGAGGCAGGATCATACACACCGTTAAATAAAAGGACAATGATATGCAAAATAGCTGAATAAGTTATAACAAATGATGAATGTGACCAAACTGTAATCGTACTGTTTTAATGGAGGGAGGATGATGCACTGTAATTGCGGCGATGACCGTAAAGAACACTTTGGAAAGGACCTTTGATGCATGGGTAGGCTTTCTAAGAAACTGTCTTCTTTGTGGAGGATGGTTCTTTATCGCTCTCCTGGGGGTTCCTTTCTATGTTATTTTTCCTCCTCTGTTACTTCAATTTGGGCCACCGACCACCGGTGGCTTGACGCTGGTGATCTTCCATTCTGTCCCGGGCGGGAGCGGGATCTTCTGGAGGTCAAGCTGGGGCAGCTCCTGGTGCTCAAGCTGGTGCAAGAAGATTAACATCATGCATATGCATGTCAAGAGAATATAATTTTTCTATGGAGATAACCAATTAAGAGTGAGCGGCACCTTGGGTCGCTTTTTCTGAACATCGTCGGAATCATCGCCCCAGGTAAGGACCATCTCGTATTTCTTGGTATCTTGCTGCGACGATGAAGGTTTTTTTCCCTGGAGTGGAATGGAGAATATTACTCACATCCAACATATGCATGCCGAACTAGTTTGGCTCAAAGCGTTAGTGATACTTTTCATTGCCGGTTAATAAAACGATTTGGTGGTGAAAACTATGGTCAGGATAGTAAAAACAACATCTTCTTCTAATCAAGTCAGATGAAGACGAACTTTAATATTATAATTGTACATCTAAGCTAAGCTTGTTTTCATTTGAAATCATTTATCGTACCAATGTTCATTCTAAATTTTTCATCGTTTGAAAATCATTTTTCTAAATTTAGCAAATAAACTCGGATGAACAAAAACGACAGAATTTAGACGTTGGATGAAGAAACCAGAAAATTAAAGTTGCAGAGCTCGTAGTATACAACATTGTAGTAGACAATTTTTTCATTTGAAATTATTGATCTAAAGGCGATATGTTCGAATTTCACATATTTAAAACCCAAAATTATCTTATAACCTCGGACATAGGAACGACAAAAACCAAAGTTTTAGATATCGTAAAGAAATACAAGTTCATAGCTGAAAACTTTTCAATTGAAATCATTTCTCTAAGAAAAAATATATTTGAATTTCTCACTTTTTAATTCAAAAATTTTCAACAGACAATAGATGGAACCAATGTTGTATTACTCGATAGTATCTATAACTTCTAGTAAAAATCTTTTTCACTTGAATTTGTATAAGGTCTCAAATGTTTATTCTCAAAATCTGGTGATGTGAATAGGAGGGAACTGTTTTTACCCAAAAGTCACAAGTGACTTTAGAGTGCAGTGGTTAAGAGAGCACATGTGAGGACAGATGCTGCGAGTTCGAGCCTGAAATTCACCTTGCCGGACTTGATGGAGTTGACCTTAGCAGACAAAGGCATCTTCACGCGGACTGCTCCATTAGCTTTCTTCTTTATTTCCTTCAGTTTTTCATCTATAGATTTGAGCTCTGTTTTTATAGTGGATATAAAATCTGCATGATCAAAAGTCGGACGATATGGGATTAGTATCTATAGCCCTTATAAAGCAAACCATACTATCTATTTCTCTTACATGCAAAATGTCCCCCTTAGCATTCCACTGTAAACCCCACTATCTATTTCCCCCTTGACATACAAGGCATCCACCTCAGCGAACCAACTAGGTGTCCACCTCTGAATTTCAATGTCATTTTTTCAATTAATGTTCACGAAGATAAGAATTATATTATCCACATCAACGAGACACATCATTCACAATTGATACAATCTCCATTATTGCCCTAATAAATCTATATATATATTATATCGTATTCCTGCATTACCCATTTATATATTCCTTCTTCATACCCATGATAACGCGTGGAAAAACTTCCTAATTCATATAATGGAGGACACACTATGTGGCAGAGATTATATTATATATGTATTATATTATATAGAGATGCAGTTTAAACAAATTGCATGCGATCTTTTACTCGACAACAACATATACTCCCACTAGCACAGGAAACATTTTCAGAGGCCGCTGGTACCTTTTGTAAATTTGTTAATAGAGGCAAACGCTACAAGAGACGTAAATCAATAAATAGAGGTGAGCACCCTAAGAGGGCTGCATCAGTAAATGAAATCCAAAAACAAAAACATGCACTTTTTAAGACTTGCGCACACACAAACTAACGGTCCAACCTCATGTATTCGCTCCGTACAACTACACTATACTAGTAGCGTGCACGATGTTTGATCCCATCCTTAATTAAAACTCGTTACCTTATCAACCAATGAGAATAAAGTAAAACAATAGTCATGCAATGCCTAAACAGGTTCTATATGTGGTGGAGCATGTCACCTTTAACGTCTCGTATAGAATCTGTTGGATCCCATTGTTTGCTGGCTGAACCTAATAAAGCACAAAATGATGGGTTAAATAAAGTAATGGCTAGACGAAATAAAAACTAGCAACATGAACAAGATTGAAATAACTCTAAACAGATTACCACCATATGGTTTGTTCATTCTTAAAAAAATGGGCACTAGTGTCAATTTATTTATTTAAAATGAATTAGTAATGAAATTTTATATATCTAATTGTATTTTATTATTTTTAAAATTTAAGAAAATATATATGCAAAAGGACCTTTGAAACCAACCTTATGGCCAAAGATATCTTGTTTTTGAGTTTGATGGCCAAAACTGAACTAGTATGCAACTTAATGCAGATACAAATGCTCTGCTAGCATATATATGTTAAGTGTGCATCCATGAATGAGGGATGATCCAACTACAGTGAGTGTCGGGGGCAGCGGTGGTGGCGGCTTTGGCGAGGACGAGGGCAAGAGCTAGAGGGAGGGGTCATGGTTGTGGTCATGGTTTGGGGCAGATCGGGGATCAGGGGGCGCAGTGTGGGTTGTTGACCGAGTGAGAGCTGTGTGTAATGACCAAGATACCTTTTGGAATAAAATCAACGTTTTACGGAGGTAATGGGAGGCGATATGAAGAAATTTCAAGAATCGTTAAAGGTCTCTTATGGAAAAGGTTGACTACAGTGATGAAGGAAGTAATTCCTCAAATTGAAATCTGAATTAATTAGCATCAGTGTAGTTGAATTAGCTGGTGCCGTGTACTTTGTGTTTCTAATCTGGCAGCGGTGGTGCCCCATCCTACATGTAATTGAAATAGCTTCATCTCGAGATGGGTCTTGCCGTATCCTAGATCCAAATTAAAGTCAACTTCACTTAAGGCGGATTTGAGCTAAGCCATTAAAGTTAGGAAATAAAGGATGCAGATCCAACGTATAAATAATTCTTCAAGCTAGCTATGTTAATGAATCATGTACAAGGGATGGAAATTCTCCTGTTATTTAGTATTTGTAACTACTTCGTATTAGCTTATTCATGTAAAGTTTTGTTAGTTATAGTTAACAACTCTTCTACTACCTCTTTCTGGATGGCTAGCGATATTGTGTGCTTGAAAGTAGATTTTAGGATCAACAATAACTACAAAGGTGACGGTGACGGCGAGGAAGTGGCTGGTGCTCAACAGATAGCAATAACAAAATCTGCCGCCTACTGATGAAGAAACTGAAGGAAGAAGTAGATGGAAAGAATAGCTTCCAAACGAAATGTAATATCACAGAAATTTTAGCTTGCTTGCCGTCGTGGTGGGTCTCATCTTGAGGATCAAGCACTTTGAGCATGCTAACGACTAGTAATACATGCAATACACATACAAGCACTAAATTCTCCTCTACTAGAAATTTGATTTTTTCCGTTAACATTAAGTTCCTTCTTTTTACCACGTGTACATCTAATTCTCTACTAGCATATATCGTCAAAACTGCAGGATACATACCTTCGGTTCCTGATTTTCTTTCCTTGTCGTCTCTTTTAACAGGCGGAGGTTTTGCTTTGTCGATATAAATTTCACCTCCATCTATTAGGACAACAGAAAGTGAGCATTATTGCATATATGTTTTTTGCATGTTGTTAACCAGCACCTCAAAGCGAACGCATATCAAATGCGGATGACAAATTAAAGGATTTCTGGGAGCTTACCGCCCATTCCTCCTGTGTTCTGAGGATTACCACCACACTACGAGAAGAGAAAGCTTGGTTAGTATGCAGTTTGAATCTGGATATGTGTGCCCTTTTGAAGAGAGCCCGGGTGCACCCGTGATGTGAACACTAAGGCCAATCTCAATGGGCAGTGTCACTGCACGGTTTCACATGCTAACACGTCATCAAGATTGAAATGAAACAATCAATGAAACAACCCCAGCAATGGAGCATTTCACTTTGTTGTTTCCAAGGCTAAGCAAAGTATTTAATTGCTGCAAGATGATTGGACGACATGCAACATGGTGAAACAATCTGGCCCTCAGTGGGGTTTCACGCGATTACCAAAGTTTAGAAAACAGCGCATACGAGTTTCACCATGGTGAAACTCTTTTCTTCTCTCTCATCTCTGTTTCATGCAAAAAGTGCATATTTGCTGATGTGGCACTCTAATTAATGTGCATGACACCTCCATAAAACCTCCACTGAGAATGGCCTAAGAAATTGGAAGTTTTTTTTTGTTTGCATCAAGTTGCTTTGACTTGCCGTGGATAATGCTAGGAATACAAACAGCACTGTCTTTCGCAGGAGTACAAGCCACTGACAAGTAGGTCGATTAGAAGATACATGTAATCCAAATACATAATAGCGTAACATGCATGGCTCTCGAAAATAGCGATTTGATAAATGTGGTATTTGTTTATAAGGTCAGTCTCAATGCATGTTTTATAGATGTGTCATGCACATTAAATAGGGTGTCACATCAGCAAATTGCTGAGTTGGTGGGGTCATTAAATGAGGGAGTTTCATTAGATGAGAGAGGAGTTTCATCCCCATTAAACTCATCTGGCTCGGTTACCTAGTTTGCAGGGTAACTGTGTAATGAAACTATGTATTGAGACTAGCCTAATTGTTAAAGTACCAAACATACAAAGTATATATTTTCCCAAAAATACTAGACAAGGAAGTTGTTTGCTTGTTCATTAATGTGAACTAAGCCAAAGCTCAAATAATTAGAGATTACTTTTGATGGTGTGCCCACCCACTTGGTTAGACTCCTTTTCTTCACATTTGCTCCTATTTTTCTAGATTTATTATAGGAGAGTGTTCCTAATTTCATAAATTTGGGGCATAGTTTAATTTACAACACCAGTATAACGCAAGTGACAAAATCTCATATCATCATATAATAAAAAATAAAAGGGACAAGTAAGCACCCTGAAATGGGATCGAATGAATCATGCTACCGGTAATCCTTTTTCATGTCTGCGATCACACAGTGTAGAAGTGCTTGCCTTGTAGACGTACTTCCCCTAATGCCTTCTTACAGTGAATGGAATGATGTTGTCTAATTGTTGCACCTGATCATAGATTAGTTGGTAGGATAGTCTAGTGGAACGCTACTCACCAGGGTTCAAATGATGGTGCTCACATCTTTTTCTGTGATTTTCTAGGATTTAACAGTGTTATGGTTAAGCGGTAAGCAACGTTCCCATCGACAACTGCGGGCTGCTCAGTCCTTCGAAGATGCTTATAGGGGTAGAGTTTGCGTACGTGTGTTCATAGGGTTGAGTGTGCATGAATGTTGTGGACGTCTGCGTTGGACTGTGTAATTCTAAAAAAAAAAACTCCTTATTCGGTATATGAAAGGTTTGCACTCAAAAGATAAATGATTCAATTATTTTTGTAATATTTTATAACTTTGTTCAAATAGAAAAACATTTTGTGAAAAAACCATTTTTTAAAAATTATTTTAAGAGAGATTGCAAGTATGATACTTGGATTTGGTGTTTATGAGTGCCAAACTCTTTAAAATATGTTCAACAGACAATTATATTTCCTAATTAATTTGTCTAGGATATTTTAGAATTTTGATTTCTTTATCATGAAATTAAAATCTTAATCTGGCATGCTACATCCACAAATTATATATGAAACAATTTAATAATACGCTATTCTATCTAGACTCTTCCATCTTATTTTTCCCCAAAGGCATCCCTCGAACCTCGAAACAAAAGTGCAGTCCTTGTGCCGAATCTAGGCCTTGTTTAGATACCCTTAAAATTTCAAATTTTTACAGTCTCTTAGCATTACATCAATCTTTGGACACATGCATAGGGTAGTAAATATAGATAAATAATATAACTAATTGTACTTGTTTGGTTGTAAATCATGAGATGAATCTTTTAAGCCTAGTTACTCCATGGTTGAACAATATTTTCCATACAAACAAAAGTGCTACAATATTTCGAATTGCAAAAACTTGCAATCTAAACAAGGCCCCAATGACCATCCACAACATTCGACATGTCACAAAGTTGCATCGCCTGGAGCAGCATAGAATACTGAGTCATGACCTTCGAAACTTGAAATCCTCTTTGTGACAATCGAGGAAGAGATTGTTGATCAGGAGTAGCTATGTTCGTTGGGGCTGCCCAAAAGAACCACCTCCATTTGCAGATAATGGCCATCACTTAGCCTCCTATCTATGAAATCGATGCTTGCAATGGTGATCTCATCCTGGCAATCAACAAAGCCATCGCAGGAAACACGATCCTGAATGAAAATCATCTGATTTCACTGGAATATTTATTTGAACTAAGAGCTATGCAACTAAAATAGAACTTCACAAAAAGGGCTAGGTCTCCTTCCCTTTTAATCCTCAACACATGTACTGGTGATGAAGAAGCAGAGGGGCGCAAGGCACAGCGGCGGGGGGCTCTAGCAAGGGGTAGCCGGCGTTTCCGTAGGCGGCTTGGGAAGTCATGGCACGAAAGCTCACCATTTTAAGTTGAGTAAACTCCTTTAGTTAGTTTCCCATTTGAGACAAAATCTTTATTAGACCAAGCATTTCTTATAGGCTTCAAAATTTACACAATTTATTTGGAAATTTTTTTGGTCTAACCGAACTAACTACATCAAATGTTGATGTTCTGCCATAGATTCTTAATTTACCGTAAGTTAGGAATAGGAAACATTCCAACACGTTACTTCCTCCAATCCAAATTTTTGTGGTCTGACTTTTTTTTACACAAAGTTTGACAACTTGTCTTATTTAAAAACAATGTGCAAAGATGGCCACATTTATGTCATTCTGAAGAGCTTCTATTAATAATGCAAGCCACGATAAAGAAATAATATTTTACACAAATTTTGATAAGACGAGTGGTCAAACTTTGTGTCAAAAAAGTTAAACGATTTATAATTTAGAACGGAGAGAGTAATAATTAATATGGCATGTGTACATCACACGTGTACATGCTGCCAAAACCAGACTAGGCTGAATAATCAGGTTCATTCTGGCTAGCAACACTTCCGCACTTCGATTACCAAGCAACCACGTGGCTTCAACGTGGCCCAACGTGGCTTCAATGGCTTCATTTTGGTTTTCCTTTTAGATTAGATCCAAGTAGCAGATTAATATGATTTTGGTACCGCGTATACCCAGTCGTCCATATTATATCTTCGGTACTGCAGGCTTTTAAGGATGGTATATCTCGTCAGACTCGCCAGGTCTCCTTTTACCTATTTTCCTTTCCTCGGAGTAAACGGATCGCGCAAGCTGTAGTTACAAAATTTATACCTGTTGGCTTCTGCCTGCAAATACGCTGAACCAGCATGTGTGTTAGCTATGCATGCAGTATGCACTAAGAGATACGAAGAGGTTGCTGCGAATCAGTACATCATGCAAATAAAGTTGTCATGAGTGTCTGACTTCTTTTCATTCTGAGCCAATAGCTAGTGTTTGACTTTGAGTTACTAAACTCTATCCAGTTTGTCTGCAAAAATTAAGAAGCCTAGACGGACGTTGACGTTGACCCCCCGCGTCAAATTGTACTAGTTGTTCAAGTTTCTGCATGTGCATTTGTTCCTATCCCGCTCACCGGGCACGACGCAAGCGCATTTATGGCGAGTGGCAGAGATCCATGCACCAGCACAGACCTACTGTACACATCAAACCTCCTCCTACAGATCGCCTACAAAGTCGCACAGGATCTTATAAACACTCGAAACTATAGGATGATGATTTCGTTACGGAAAGAACCATCGAAGAATTGGAGCTAACATCTCCGACGCTGAAAGAAAATTGAAAATTAGTGCATTTTATCTAGTAAACTTTAGCGATGACACCACCAGGAGCAGTTTGCATTAATCAACACTCAATCTCTAGTGGCTAATTTGCTGGCTGTGCTAGAGTCAACATCAATGCCGATTCATAAACTTAGGATCTTCTTTTAGATAAAAGATAATCCATATCCGGCTTCATCTATCAAGGGATAGACTCAAGCTAATTATTACAAAGTTTCGCCTAAGGGCACAAACACGAACTGCAAATACAATGAGTTTACTGCCAACCAAACGGATAACCAAAACAAAATAAGTTTTTGACTAAACATGACCAATCTGTCTTGTGGACAACCATCCATTGGAGCTAAAAAACTGAGCAGACTTCTCTCCCCGCTGCAATTTTGCCCATTGCCGAATCCAGTGCATTCCCCTAAAAACCTGCAAAATTATTTTGGTCTACATTTGTCAAAAATCACCATGTTCTTTACTATCCATATTGCCTAACAAAGCGCAGATGTTGCTGTTAATAACAATGAATTATACTTTTTTTGCTATTTTTGATCACCTAATGAAAAGGTCATTCTTATCATGGAGGGAGGGTGAAATCCAAAAAAGTACATGTGTAGCGCGGCATAGGAATTTGACATAAGCACAATACAAAAAAAGATGTTGTATGGTTTCTGGAGAGTGACAAAAGCAGCACTACCTGTCATCCATTCTAGTTTCGTCGAGCTAAGTTATCCTTTGTTAAAATCACATCTTTTTTTAGATACCACAGAAAACCTCTTATTTTCGTAGGTACTTTAATTTGCCATAAATCTTGTGACGCTCTGACACCATTGTTTATTAACGCAACATATATGGACTTGAGTAAAGCTTTCAGATGTGTTTAGACCCCAAACAAAGAAATCTCTATCCTCTAGTAAGTTAATATCCCTCTAATAAGTTAATATCCTGTAAAGAATCAATAATTCTATAATAATCCCTTAGGTTCACACCTAAACATCATCGAAAAAATATTTAGTGGAAATGAACTCACTTGCTCCATATAATCTTATTTTATTCTTACAATATTAAATAACCAATGAAAATTTTTCTTAAGAGGTTTGTGTTCAAACCAAGTGATATAGAACCTAGTTTGTGACCCATCTGTCACTTTAAATGAGTCAAAGTCTATGAAGGAGTCCTTAGTATTCATTAAACTTTTTCAACAATGAGAATATATTGGTTTTTTTAACACAACTCCCTAAAGTCTTATCTTTGATGTATTTGTTCCTTAAATGTTCCTGCCACATGCTTAGCAAAGATTTGTTTTGTATATCCAAGTTTGTATGCCTAAAGTCTTTGGATTGACATAAGATTTCCCATTAGGCCAATCCATATTTCTGTTTGTGCTGGTCATTTTGCCGGTATAACGTGGTATGAAGCGGTTATTTTTTCTATTACGCCTCTCGGCAGTTCAAAAAAAAAAAACATCATGAACATCGGTAAACTAGACAACACTGAGGTTATCAAAACCAATCAGCCTTCCACTGAAAGCATTTTTCCTTTTCATCCACTAAGTCTCATTTTGATTCTGTTGTCAATTGCTTCTAGTCTTTTTTATTTAGTTTCCTAGAACACTCATGGATAATCCATGGTAACGAAAGAGATCTCTACCAATCACACAACTGAATAATTGAGAATAGAACACTTCATGATCTTTTATTTTGCCAAAACAAAAGATTTCACTTTTACGAAAGTTAATTTTAAGCACTGACCATTGTTCAAAGGTGTTGAGCAATAATATCATAATATCATATTTACCACCTTTTTAACATCGTGGCTCATGAATATTTCTATGTCATCTGCATGCGAAGGATTGATAACCCATCTTAAAATAGATTAGGAATAACCCCTTCGACTGCCACCTTTGCTTCCTTTGCTCGGCAATCAGTATGGCCAGAATGTCAACCACTATATTAAATAGTATAGGCAACACTAGATCACTTTATTGTATCTATTATCTTGTCTAGAAGTAGGAACTTAATTGATCATTAACCTTAACATTAACATTACCTCTTTATGTGAATTTTACTACCCATTCACATCATTTTTGTGAAGGCCCTTTCATCCTTAATGTTTGTTGTAAAAAAAACTCTATTTAACCTTATCATATGCCTTTTCAATGTCTATTCTAAAATTGACCCATCCTATTTTTGCAAGTGAAGCTCTATAACCATTTCATAATGTACTATTGCACCCTCCAAGTTATTTCTTCCTAGCAGAAAGACCGTCTGAGTTGGTCAAGTTATCTTCTTGGCCATGGTAGATACTCTATTGGTTGAGACTTTCGTGAAGAATTGGAAAGACACATTCAACAAACAAATAGACCTGTATTAATTGCTATATCACTTTCGCATCCCTCCTCTTAGGTAATAGAATAATAGTTCCAAAATTAAGACAATTTAGTGGTAGGACTCCCTGATGAAAATCCGTGAACGGAGCCATCATATCGTCTTTTTATTAGATTTCAGAAGACTTGATAAAACTCTAGAGGGAAGTCATCTGGTCTAGGTGTGCTTGCCTTCCCTTGTGAGAAGGTATCTCTCAAGTACTCATTTTTGAAATCATAGACTTGAGGGATGTCATCAGTCTATGACTCGTCCAACATGATAGGAGAGTACTCTGATAGACCAAGCATGCTCTTATAATAGTTGGTAATATGCCCTTTGTGTTGAGCATCACTAGTTATTATGTTGTTACCATCCTCTAGCTGAAAATATGAGTTTTTTTGGTGTCTACCATTAGCTAGCGAGATGATGTACTTTCTATTTGCATTGCCTTCTAAAATATGTTTAACTTTAGCCCTTTGGTAAGATTTGAGTTCCTCTTCATGAAGTAACTCCACAAGCTTCTCATTTAGCACATGTTTTAGATCTAGTTCAAAGTGATTTTTGATTCAAATGTGATGGTCCATAAACTGAAATCAAATTAAATTTAAAATCATCTTCTCTATGTCTAACCTTGAACGGCATGAAAAAGTCCCTTCCTCTATTTTCCCTATTTCAAAAGATAATAAGTGTATACCTAGAATCATACCACCGGACCTACCCCGCGGAGCCATCCAATGGCAAAGGAAATCTCTCACGCATAAATATTATTCAAAGTGGATTGCGAAAAATTGGCTCTACCGGTTTTTCGATAATGCAATGAAATATGAGTTTTCTTTTGTTAGATCGACAGAAATATATATTTCTTACAATCAGTGAACCCATTGCAATTCTAAAATATGCCTTTCATCTAGAACAATTCTTGTTTTTTCTTCTAACTAGGATGAGAACCTCTCTCTCGTGAACCTTTCTTTTGTGTTAAAGTAGTTTGTAGACACCTAGGTCAAAACCACCATCATCTAGCCCTTCGAGATTTCAGAACATATTAGATTTAAAGCTTCTAAGTCTATATTATCATCATTAGAACAAATCATCGATGCATAATCAACCACTACTTTATATTCCTCCACTAGTTTTTTACTCTCAACCAACAATTTGGATCACAACAAATTTAATATTTTTAGGATTCGAACTCAAGACTAATAAACCACAACATTATGACTATATAATAGAATTGAGTCTTTTAACGACTATTGACGATGGATAAGCCCTATATTTTCATACTTAAAACATCATCAACAGGCCTCGATTTCAAGGAAGATAAGCACTACATGAGCATACTTTATCAATAATTGGTCCCACTTGTACTCTTAGCTAGTGATTGTAGGTAAGATGGAAATGAGCCCGGTAGGACCCACAAAGGGGGTCGACTGACCCTACAATGGGCCCACCTAGCTCTAGCCTTCAAGCATGATCCATGTCATGCCCTGTGGAGACCATTTCCACCCTTGGATCCAAGTGTGCTTTCTTCCAACGGTGGAAGATCAATGCACATGGATCCATGGGTCCACTTGTAAGCAAGCAAGAGGTGCACATGAGCTCAACAGTGGGTGAAACTTCACATGAGCAGTGGGGACACCAGTGGAGTGGTGCTGGTGGGGCCACCTTGACATAAGGGGATCGGTCGATCCACTATTGGTGGGCTTCCACCAGGCACTTCACTACACTGGCTCAACCATCTTTTAGAAGCACCAAGGATGGCCCATAGGTCAGTGGAGAGGGTCGGTTGACCCCTTGGATTCCCCTATCCAAGTCGGTTGCACTCCACCGACCCTCCAACACATTTCCCATGTGTGGAATACCTTGAATCGTCCATCAATGACGGTTACAAGGTCGGTGGATCATAAGGTGGGGAGGCAAGGAGCACATGGATCGCTGATGTGGTGCTCCCTGTTCTCCCCTATAAATAGAGGGTGCTTCCACCAGCCGAAGACATCCCCAAGCCATTCCAAACTCAAGCATTTTCTTGGGAGATCAAGTGTAGTGTAGGTTAGTTTAGTGTGGGAGTTAGAGTCGAGTCAAGCGAAGCTCGGGTCTCAGGAGTCTTCTGGAGAGTCTGGTATAGCTCTTGTACCTTTTCTCTTATATACTTTACTTTATTTAATACATTATTCTTTCTTTACTTTACTAAGTCTTTACTTTCAGTGTTTACTTGGTGCATTGCTATACTAGTATAGTAGTATTGTGTTCTAGTCTTAGTAGAGTAGTTGCCTTATTTAGTTTAGTGTCTATCAGCACCTTGTGTGTGTTTCACTACCTTTAGTAGGGAGCTTAAGCTATTTACGTGATAGCAAGAGTTATAGTAGCTAGTGTAAGCGGTGCTTAGGCTAGAGCTTGTTAATGAATGTCACTTCATTGGACATTTAATAGCACGTGGGCGAGAGGTGAGAGGTCTTTCCTGGCATTAGGTTCTATTCGCATATGGGTTGGTCTGTAGGGCATCCATAAGCCAAATATCCACTTCAGCAGGGGGTCTGTCTCCTGCTGTTTCCGATATCCCCACCACACAAGTTTGTCAGGTGCTAGTCTAGTTGAGTCGTCTACCCTGTTAGGATTAGTGCATAGGAGCAAAGTTAGATACATAGGAGTTCTTACTCATTTGTTGCCTCCTATCTAGTTAACTTACTACCAGTTATATTGCTATACTCACCCCCATACTGCACTAGTGATACTAGATTGAGTAGACACACGGATAGCCTCTTTCCTTTTATTAGACTCTTCTTAGTCTGCTTTCCCTTGGGATCAAATAAATAACGATACCTTGGAATACTCATCCTCAGTTTAAATGCTACAGTGGTATATTCTGTGCGCTTGTGGAATACCCAATAGTTATAGAATTACCCACTTGGCATTTCTGATGATGTTGCATAGGGAATAGCCCCCGGTGCCCTATTCCTAGCGGTAGCATTAAGAAACGTCAACAACGACACAATTCCATATGATCTTAAACAAAAAGTTGTAGGTCTCATTGAGTAATATGATGATCTTGTTCCATCCAACATAGTTATAATCATTTCAAATCAGATTTATTAATTTATAATATAAATAAGTTTGGACATGCAAACAATCTCGTTTAAAACGTTGTCTACCGCAAAAATTTTTAAATCTCTATAATCTTGATATAAAAGGTTATCTTGATCCAATCTAATATAAAAAATTATTATCTTCTTTTATTCAAAAAATTTATCACTCACGGTTCAAGCCATGACATGGCAACGTTTAGTGGACCTATCACTACCGGTTCATGGCTTTAATTAGTAGTTCATAACCTATCACTACCAGTTGTAGTATATATAGCTATGGGATGATGAAGCTATGAATTGGCTATGATACTCTATCAGTGCTGAATCCAAAATAACCGGTAGTGACAGTCTGGTTGACACTAGTGGAGAAAGGACTCTCGATTCAGCACTTCAGTCTTGAATAGAATTGGACCTGAGCATTAGTCTCACGTCCTAGTTTTGTCAGTGGACCTATAGTCTACCAATCCAAACTAAAGAGTCTTAGCCCTTTAATCTTGGTTGATAACACCAACCCGAACTATACGGTGACCTCTTAGTCCTGGATGATACCAAAGGACCCTTATGAATGAATTCAAAAAGGAGAGCCCACAAGATTGTATCATATTTGTTGTGCAGTTGAGTTGGTAAGACTGGCAATCCTTGTTGGATAAACTAGGACTAAAGCCTATTTTCACATACGATTGAAACCCATCTATCTACTAGTGTGTAGATTGTTTCTAGAGTAGTATAGTCCATCTTGAGTGAAACATCTTCTTACCTCAATATCGATGCTTTACCCCTGGTAGCCCACCACAGGGGCACCCGGGATAGTTGTTCGGTGAATCTAGGAACTCAGCGCTTGACACAATGACTTGAATGAGTTGTACTTGTTTGAGCCCTCATGATCGAGTAACAGCCTTTATGTCCAGTCGACGTTAGCCTGTTGTTGGGGGAACTAATATGCAATATGGGTAAACTCTCCCTGAAGAGGCTTCATGAAGGCAAGTCAAAGATGATGATGAAAGAGTTGAGGTCTGCTAAGATGACGATGGTCTGGAAGAATAATCTTGGTGGAGGTTCTCCAAGATGGTGAAGGTTCCCCAAGATGGTGAACGTTCCCCAAGATGGTCGAGGTTCCCCAAGGTGACGAAGGTTCCCCAAGATGGCGGAGACGTGGGACATGGGCCATCAAGAAGACGCCCCACCTAATAATGGGTCACCGATGGGCTTTTGCTAAGGCCCATGAAGGAAGGTAGATGCTAAGAAAGAAGGTCCAGTCTACCCTTAGGAAGTTACATAAGGATCTTGGATATCCCAAGAATATACCTATGCCTATGGGGGGCAAAGATGTAAAAGAATATCCCTATGTATAGCGACCTATAAAAGGGGATGTGAGCCCTATGTAAGGAGGATGGTTGGTGAATGAATCACTGAAACCCTAGCTACCATCTACTGGTTCACTTAAGCATATTCTCTCCCTAACCCATGCACCCGATTGTTAGGAGGGTGGAGCTCATCCTTGTGCTTGCTAAGAACACGATTCCAACAAATGAATTATTATGAAACCCTAGTATTTCTACCACTTGCCTGCCTATGCTCATCACTGTGTAAGTTAACCTCCATAGTCTATTGTTAGGAGGGCGGAGGTTATCCTCATCACTCATTGGATAGATGATTCCACCTCTCATCTCCTTAATACGATTCACGCAACGTTATCTGGCCTACCAGCGTGGCCACGTCACACACTTTTCTCGACCGTCAGATTCGCCGATCAGACGGCCCAGATCATGCGAAGCGTGGTATTTTTGCAAAAAACCCCTCGGATTTGACAGAAATCAACCCGCGGTCCTCTACCCTTCTCCTCCTCCATAGGCTACCACGCCATCGCTAGCTGGCCGCTCGCCGCCGCAACTGGCTGGACGCATCGAACCAGCAGCACGCATCAAACCAGCAGCACGCATCAAACCAGCAGCAGCCGCACCAGCGCCTGCGCGTGACCAAGCAACCAGGGGGCCATCACTGGACGTGACGAGGCCAGGCGCAAGCGCAGGTGGCCACTGCCAGGCCACGCCGGGCCGGATCTGAGCGCTGCCCCATGCCACCATGGCGCACCCGCGCCGCCGCGAAATGAAGGCCGCTCGCCGTCCCTTGCGTACGGTCGTGAGCCAAGTCGAGCTCGCCTAGCCGTGGGCATGCCTTATACAGTGTTGCGCAGCCTGCCGTCGTCGGGTGCGCGCGCCCGCCGTTGCGCCGTTATGGAGGCATTGGTGAAGATGACCTCCAGCGCACGTTGGAGAAGCCCGGGCCGCTGCCAAACTCGGGGTCGCCGGAGTCGCTGTCCGCCCCTCGCCGCACCGGAGCCTTCCAACATCACCGGCGCCGTCATGCCTCCCCTCCTTCTCTTCTTCCTTCCCTGCTCTGTGCTCCATCTCTCTCTCCTGCTCCCATCCTTGCCTTGAGCTATGCCGCCGAGCGCTACTGCCACCGCCGCTCTGCACCGCTGCTTCGCCCCGCTCTCTCCCTTTCTCTCTCTCCTCTTTCTTCCTTTCCCTCCGTCACTTTCTGTCCACACGCTGCCATTGGGAAGAGATGATAAAGATGGAGTTTGGCTCAGCCTTTCACGTGCTGCTACTCGTCTGTGTGGACATGTTCCATTGGAATACAGAAACAGAAAGAGAAGTCCACTAGATCCGCTCACAGCACAGTGACCGGCCAGCAGCAGCCTGGGCAAAAACGCTAGGCACACACGGGAACCGTATATACAGTAGATTAAACGGTAAGCTTAATAATCACAAATTTTCAGCAAATTTCTAAATAAACTAAAGCCAACCTATATCATACCTACATAATTGCCACTCATTTTTCATTAGATAAAAATTGCAGAAATAATTTCCATTGTCCTTTCTATCAGTGATTAATCGATAAACTTTAGTAATTTTTTATCGTAATTTCCATAATCCTTGTACCATAAATCTTTAAAAATAAAACCATAAATACTAAAACATTTTCCCTAATTTTTAATGCACATTTAAATTCTAGATATAATTGCTTTTCATTTCCTTACTTAAATATTAATTCATACATACATCCATTAATTTGCATCCCGTAGGCACGTATGTCCACGTACATAGGCATTTACTTTCCTAATGTTCTCCAACTATATCCATTTCACATATTAAACCATTTACTTTCAGATACTTACGCTCCAAATCTCGATTGCCACGGGTTAAATTCCATGCATGTGCTCGTACTGTTAAATGAACACGTTTATGAACGCGTTGCCCTTTTTTTTTTTTAAAAAAAAAGATCCCAAACATGCAAATTCTAAACTTTATATAAAATTTAAAAACATCCGTCGTTGCAGGCCTACATAGGTAATTTTAATATATATATAATAGTATTTGCATATATTAACATATCTATGAAGGTCTCCATATTACTACACTTAATTTTCACCTATAATCTTTCCATGTACTTTCTGTTGCAAACCATCACACCTAAGTAAAAAAAAAATACATGAAATAAAAACTACATTTAACTATAATCCTACGACGATACAGGCCCTGCGCGGCAAAGCCGCGCGCCTTTATAGTTTTCTCTATGGGACCTAAACCCAACATTGGCATGCACCTTGCTCAGCTCGAAGTTTTTTTGAGATATGAGAGTTGGAACCTTTTGGAAGTCAAATAAAAAACAACAAATAGAAGATCTTGAGCCTTCACTAGAATTTGCACGTCTTCATATAGGGGACCATCGTGTCTCCAAGATCTGAGCTTGGAGTGAACCATTCCAATATATGCTCCTTAGTATCAGCGTCCCCGCACTTACATGTGAAGCATGCATGTTCTATTTTATGTTTTTGCTATTTTTGCTTAACAACGAGAGAAGATGCCAAGAGAAACTCCAACAAAGCAATGTGCAAAACTCAGGGCCTCTGGGTAGAACACAAGCACTATCTGGTCCAACTTCCAACATCGACTGCGTATCCAGCAAGCCATGCAGTACACCCTTGGATGGATGCAGATTCAGATGCACAACCTAGGATGAACCTCTAACTTGAGGCATCATACCACGTTCAACCTCCCACTACTACAGATTTTCATATCACAACCGGTTCGCAAACCTCATCACTGACGGAAAGTGAACCTGCAGTAAACAACCGGCAGTGATGTTGGGGGGTTCATCACAGCTGGATTTTTCACCCCGGCTGTGATGCGCACCCAACACTGCCGGTTCGTCGAAGAACCGGCAGTGTTATTGTAGGACAACACTGCCGGCTTGTGTTAGGAGCCGGCCGTGTTGTCAGAGACAACACTACTGCCGGGTCATTCCAGGAGCCGACAGTGTTATCGTCGTGAACACTGCCGGCTGGTTCCTGGAGCCGACAGTATTGTCATAGACGACACCGCCGCTCGTGGAATGAGTCGGCCGTGTTGGCTCGACCGCACGGCCGGCTTGTGCAACGAGCCGACAGTGTTGTTTGGATCCAAAGACTTGCCGGCCGTTGCGGCCGGCAGTGATTCATGGTGGTTTTTTCAAATTTATTTTTTTAGAAATCTAAATAAATTATATATTTTAACATTTTAGTTTTTATTTTACAATACTTTATTGTTTTAAATATTGTATTTATAATTATAATTATATATTAATTACAATTATAATACATTATATTTTAACAATGTTGTTCGGATCCAAAGACCGCCGACTCCTCCTAGCATGTTCTATACAACCCTCCAAATTAAATGTAACATCTATTACATCAGACGATATAGTTTGTTTACAAACTCTGCCTTGTACCTCCCTTTGGCTCGAGCAGTTGAAAATAATCTATTCTTCGAAAGCGCATTGGTGTTGATGAAGTCCGCCAACTCCGCTTGGAATGCGGCGACTTCGTACTCTAACAGCATTTTGTGGTTATGTTTCTTCCGCTGTCATTCCAAAACGACGAACACAAACATGGAATCAGTACAATCATAATTTAAATTGTTAATAGACATAAAAAAGAGGATTATACTTACAAGTTTATCTAACAATCATAATTTAAATTATTAACATAAATAAAAAAAGAGGATAATACTTACAAGTTTATCCGGCTCATCCGTAGTGTAGCCGAGGAATCGAAACATGGCCCACATCACATAGAACCCGCATTGAGCATTGCCCGCAGGCTGCTTCAAGTATGCGATGTCCTTCATTATTTGAATCTTGAATTTTCTATTCGTCGGGCCTTGATACCTTGTTCGAAGCCTGTCGGCGGTGGATCCGAGATAATAATATGTTATTAGTATCACTTACTTATTGAACATTAGAAAGATATATGTGTGATCGAGATAATAATATGTTATTAGTATCACTTACTCATTGAACATTTGCCCCGGTGGTTCCGAGTTCACTAAGTGATTTCTTCTTTGAATCCCACACCTCGATCACATTTCTTGTAAGATCAACACAGACGAAGACCCAATGCTCTCAGTAATCACATGATCTAAATTAACAAATAATATTGATAGAAAAGAGAAGTATAAAAACAAAGATGGAGAACTCATACGCGAAGTTGTAGGGCAGAAGTATCGTGTTTTTCTCATTCTTCAAGAACTCTTCAAAAAATGGGCCCAAGAGATTTACCACCTCATTCAGCTTAGTTTTGATAAGTCCTTCATTGACTCTGACGGGGTCAAGGAAGCCTAGGTATTTCCATTTCTTGTTTATTGAAGCATAGCATCAAATTAACCTACATAAAACCATACAAAGTTGAAAAAAATTAACAGCTGGACTCGAAAGAGCATTACTTAGGATTTCATGTGTTTACGGTACTTACATGGTCCACAATGACATGAGTTGTACATCGAGGTTTTGTCCCTGATATAGCTAAAAAAGAGCCTCATACTCAATGTCCACCCTCTCTTCTTCTGGATAGATGTAGACTAGTCTGGGGGGATAATAGCAACAAATGCAAAATCGTTGTGCTCTAAACATGCGGCCATGTAATATTCGTGCAACCTACGCATCGGCGCGGGAAGTTTTCTGTACACATCATCGGAGACCAAAAATTCCCCTGCTTGATACTTTCGCACCAATGGTGCCGTCCCAACTGAATCCCAGTACATGGTCTCGACATCTGTCCTGGTCATATACGGAAACCTTGCCACCCACTCATCTATTTCCTTTAGATGTTTCTTGAATGGTTCCTCGGCCTTTTCATTATTGTACTGGTTCTGGGTGTGCCTTTCATATTCGTTCCTCTTCATAGCCTGAGGAAGTAAGGCGATGAGATTGAAGAAGGGTTGATATTTTTCCTTAGGTATGCCGGCAGTCCACAATTCGTTCATCGGGCTTGTAATGTCGCTACCACTCAACGACCTTTTGTTTTGCCCTTGATCCCCTTGGGTAGCATTAGAAACTGATGCAAAGGACCTCTTTCGCGACTGTGAGGATGATGTCCTTTGTTTCGCCCGGGGCCCTGAAAAGCAACCGGTAAGAGGAGCGGCGGGCTTCGGAGTAGGAGCCGTATGGGTGGGCTTCGGAAGAGGAGGAGGAGGAGGCGGAGGAGGAGTCCGCTGACGTGGTGGAGGAGAAGGAGCAGGATGAGTCTGCTGAGGCGGAGAAGGAGGAGGAGGAGGCGGAGGAGTCCGCTGACGTGGTGGAGGAGTCTGCTGAGGCGGAGGAGGAGGAGGGGTCGATGGCAATGGAGGGTGTCCCCTGCTCGGAGATGCTGAGTTGTGGGGCGATGGTTCGCATTCGTCCTCTTCATCAGAGGACATCTCGTGCTCAAGCTTAATGAGGCGCTTGCTCCACGCCACAACAAGTCCTATGTTCTGCTCAAGTGTGGGCATGTCCTCCGATGCGGGTTGGTCGATGGGTATCCTTCCGTACTTCTTCTTAAGTACCTTGTCAATGGTGACTTTGGTGTACCCCGGTGGAATTGGAGTGCCTTTAATGGTCCCATCTAACGCGGGTAAGGCTTGACCGAGCGCCACCTTGTCTTTTGTCCATTGTTGCTTGATGTATAGCTTGACATTGACACGGTCAGTGATGCTATCGACCGGATGAGGCACATCCACATCTGTTTCACCAAAAGGGGTGGACCCACAACTGCTGCAACCCCGTACCTGCTGCAACCCCCCAGGTGCTTGTGGTCCTTGAGATTGTTGGGACGCCATAGCTCATTCAACCTTCTCATGAATTAGTTCATCTAGTTTGGAGTTCCATCTATCTTCCACCTCCTTAAGCATCTTGAGCGTCTCCTCCTCTTGTGCCTTCTTACTCCTTTTGCGGCTCCGATAAGTATCTGCATCATCCGGGAAACCTAGCAACCAATTAACAACCCCGGCTCCTCTGGTGCGGCCACCGTGCTCCTTGTTCCTGAGTGCTTGGTGAGCACATCGTTCTCCCTGTCAGAGGTGCGAGACCCTTGAATCACCTCCTTAGTTATCTCGGAGATCCTCGAGACAAGGGCACTCGTGTCCGGATCATCTACGCCTTCACTCTTAGGATGATTTAAGACGCTAAAGCTCCCATCATTACCATGACAACACATCCTCGCGATACAGAACATTATAGATCTGGCCTGGCAATGGGCGGTCACAACCTCAACTCCAGATTCAATAAGCTCTGACTGCTTCTCAAGTCCTTTTTGAAAAACTTCTATAAGCTTGGCATATCCACGAGAGCCGCAATGATGATGAAGTTTGTTTTTCGACGAGTTCTCCTTATTCTGCGTGCTAAGCTGTTGGAACTCCTCGGAATCGTAGTGAGTCATGAACTCCTCCCAGTAGGACCCCTGATAGGCCAACTTTGACTTACTACCAAAATCTGGTTGTTCACCACCAATGCTATACTTCCTGTAACACTCACCCCTGAAAGTCTTGAAGCATGATGATATTATTTCATAGGCTCTTTTCTGGGCTAAGGGTTTGTCATACTGATCTTCCTCTGGGAATATGAAATACTTTGGGAGCTCCTCATCCCATATTTGGAACTTGATATTTTCGGGAACCACGGACGGGTCCGTATCTTTCCCCTGCCAGTTATAGTACTTCAAGGGGACAAATTGCCTTACAAGGTTCTTTGGTGTAGACGGGATACCGCGTCCATCGAATGCGGTGATCGGGCTCTTGCCTTTAGGAAGTTATGTCAGCCCTCGCTTGGTTCTGACTCTAGTCTTACCACTGCTTGCCTGCGGCTCACCGGTATGCGGTGGGTCGATGACCAGCGGAGGAACCTACTGCAGAGGACGAATAAGTTAATACCCTGTCAATGCAGTAGTGGGTGTGCCTATGTCATCAAATGACACCTAAGTTACCTGGTTAGCCTGCTCCTCTTGCTCATCATGCAGGTTCAAATAAGTGCTCGGGCTCTCCTCTCCCTGCCCGTGAGTAGCCTGATCTTGCGGCACTGCCTCATTGCCCCCGACAACATTAGCTGCTTCGTGCTCCATCTCGACTCTACGGCTATGAGGAATCTGGTGACGAACCATGGATGTGAATTGACCATGGTCAGTCAGTGCTGTGGATCATATGACGAACCATGACACTAATTATCAATTTAGTGCTAAACTAATAACAAGACAATCCACAATTACATGCTTGTTTATATATTTGACCTATAAAAATGATGTACATATTTGACCAACAAATAGGATATATATCTTTGACCTACAAGTGCCTACAAATCCAACATCATGATCACCAAATTTCACCTAAAATCATAAGTTATCGATGATCAATGCACGTGAATGGTATGTCATGTTATATCATAGGTAACAATCCTACCAAAGCACATTGCAATTATAAACTTTACATTTAGCACCTACTCAATCATGGTCAACTAACACCTAGCATCATCCTAACATGAGTCCAATAATAGATTTGAGCACATGGATGGCTAACTGTCAGCAAAGAAACATCACGCAAAATTTATCAAGCTCAAGTCCTAAGTTGAATTAAGATGGTGAATTTATTTGCTTATACTAGCTACTAGCACCCTCTAAAACATCTCCAAAATCTTACAACATCAATAGGTTCTGAGCATCAATAGGTTCACAAGTTAACAAGGTCGAATTGACCAAAGTTCAGAGATCATTGCAGCAACAGAAGCCTATAGAGGCATTCTGTCGAACAGGTAGGGGGCAGGAAGAGAGGAGCAAACCGCGTGAACAGATGGTGACCGCTTCCACGCGCTCCTAGATGCCTGTGAGGGTGGACGATGCTCCAGAGGTTGTTGCACGCGGGGCAGTGGCGCGCGAGCTCCGGTGTGGCGGCAGCGGCGCCGGTGGTGCCGCTGGCGCCGGTGCTGAACGGGGCCGCGGGTCGCGTGGCCGTCAGCGGAGGAGCGGGGCGGCAGAGGGCGACATCGGTGGCGGAGGAGGGCGTCATCGGGGCGGCGGACGGCGTCGTAGGAGGCAGCGGACGGCGTCGTTGGGGGAGGCGGACGGCGTCTAGGCTGCTCTGCAGAGTTGGGAAAGGGCGCGTGGTTCAAAAGACTTGTGAAATTTTCAGAAGTGCGTGCGCCCGTTTATATACCCAGGACTTATCACTGCCGGTTCCTAAACCTCACCGACAGTGATATGTACATCACTGCCGGCTCCAACTAAGAACCGACAGTGATAAGTCCTGGGTATATAAACGGGGCTAAACGCGCCCCGAAAGTGATTGCGTGTGGCGCCCACCGATTAATTAGATTCAGTTTCTGTTTCGTACGAACAGGCGTCTTTACCACAGCGGTTAAGGCCGCGTCCTCTGACTTGTGAGGCCCGCGCTTGAGTCCTAATCTCTGCAAATTTTTTCGGATTTTTAACTATTTTATAAATTTCAAAGACAAACAATTAAACATATGAAGTAGTGAATAAAGCAGTGAATAAAGTGCGCGTGGTTCAAAAGACTTGTGAAATTTTCAGAAGCGCGCGCCCGCTTATATACCCCTAAAAAGCACCCTGCCGGCTCCAACTAAGAACCAGCAGTGATAAGTACATTTTTTGGGTTTTTAATTATTTTATAAATTTGAAAGACAAACAATTAAACATATGAAGTAGTGAATAAAACAGTTATCCTCTCTCGAGCGCTGTGGTTAAGGCATAAATCTTAGATCCCCTGGATCCGCGTTTGGGTCGCAGTGGTGTCAAAAATTTTCGAAAATTTTTAGTTTTCAAAATAACATCACTACCGGTGCCAAATGTGGCACCGAAAGTGATGATTATTTATTTTAAAAACTAGATATATTAGTAATAAATAGAAAACTGTGTATTCCCATGTCATATTGACTTCAAAATTTTTTCTAAGCACATAAACAGTAAACTAAGTCCCCACACATGATCTTAGTTTTTTTCTAGAGATTTGACATAGTTTAAACTCTTCATTTGACAGAGCTTGTACCACTAAAACTTTGAATTTTTGAATTTTGGCACCTCGTATCCAGTTTTTGAAACTCTAGATGGTCTCAAATTAAAATGTCTTGAATATCAACTTTGGTCCACTCATGATGACCTTACAAAGGCTATTTTTTGCATCTGACAAAGTGTTAGGAAAGTGTAGCTCTAAATCCACACGTGCCACATACACTTCCATAAAGTACATGTGAGATTCAAGATTTTATGACCGGTGTTGGGTAGCACTGTCTCAAATGCAAAAGTGGCCTATCTATCAAATATGTATCTTGATGAGTTATATCACCCTTGTATTCAGATGTTTTCCATCGAGGACATTTGGTGCCTCAATTTGACCATGTTTGACTTGATCAAATCTTGGATTTTTGTGATAATCCACTTTGACCCAGCCCTAGATGGCCTCAAATGCAAAAGTGATGAACATAAAGTTTGTCACACTCATCATGATCAACATTTGGTGTAATGGTCAACTCTTCATTTGACGAGCTTGTACCACTAAAACTTTGAATTTTTGAATTTTTAGCACCTCGTATCCGAGTTTTCGGGTTTTTAATTATTTTACAAATTTGATACAAAGACCAAATCCACTTTGACACAAACTTTTCATGTTCAACTTTGTAAAATATTTATTTAGAGAGTACATTGATAGAATACAAAATAAATAAAATCTATAAAATTACATATACGATAACAAAGACATATTTTTCTTCACCGTCAATGTTATCATCCATGTGTATCAACACATTATAATTTGGCCACTTGCTTTCATCCTTGGTTGTGGCCTACTTGCCATCTCTAGCGCAGCGGCAAGGGTCGGATGCAGCTCGAACCGCACCGGCAGGTACTCCTTGATAGGGCAGTTGTACCGCGACCCAGAGAAATGCGCGACCCTGATGGCGTCGCCTTAGAGTACTAACACCACCCCAGGAGAAAATTGCACAAAGCACACCGGCGAGGTCCGTCATTCTCATAGCACCTCAAATGAACGCATGCCACTGCAGAGGTACATATCAAGGAATGAATGTACTATCTACAACGCACATGATTCACAGAGACCTAGAGAATCCAGCTCGTGGGACGGCTCATCAATCTCACCGGGCACCCCAACATGCGGCTCAGCTCATCTTCAGTAGCATTCTTCTAGCACCACTTGTGTGCACTATTTTGGTGGACTACTATAACGCATGACGATATTTGTATGTGGAGGGCTTTCTCCCAAAGGGAACCCATGTATTTGAAAAACTAGCAAACAACTAGAGAAAGAGGGAGAAAAAGGATCACAAACTTAGATAGAGGTTCCAAGCATGATGGCTATTTTATAGGCCCCGTGTTGTCATGGTAGGTGGGAGCAGTGCTCTTGCTGCATTGATCAGAGGGGGCAGGGATATATTTTTTAAAAAGCAATCTCTACTTTATATCACTGCCGGCGCCTGGATGGAGCCGGCAGCGATGGGCTAACGACATTTTTAAAAGGCGCGCCCAGTCCATCACCGCCGGCGCCTTCGACAAGCCGGTAGTGATAGATCCAACGGTATTTTTTAAAAGGCTCGCCCAGGCCATCACTGCTGGTTTGTGGAAGGAGCCGGCAGTGATCAATCCAACGGCATTTTTTAAAAGGAGAGCCCACTGCGGCCACAGGCTCACATCATTTCCGGCCGCCGTGGTCGAAGGACGATACCCGCCGACATTGGATTTGAACCCGACGAGCATCTTTTTTTAAAATAAAAAATAAAAAATTGGAGCAAAATAACATAAAGATTTGTAAAAAAAAGAAACCAAATAAAGGATTTATATTGCCGAGATAAGGCCGTGGGGTCTGGAACCTGTGACCACGATCGAGTCCAGACGGTTTTTTTATTTTATTTTAATTTTATATATATATATATATATCACTGCCGACTATTGTTAAAAGCCGACAGTGATGTATATCTAAAAGCATGGCACTACTGCCAGCTACCACGCCACCACCACTCCTATAAATATATGGCACACATCCAGGGCATATGCCTATCTTCTTGTGTTCATTTTTTTCTCTCTCCATCTTGACTAGTTCTCTAGGCTAGTTTGCTAGTTTTTGTGAAGATGGCCTGGCCTCTCTGTGGGAGAAAGCCCTTCACATACAGATATTGTTACACGTTGTACTCCACCACAATGGTGCACACAATAGGTGCCAGAAGAATTCTACTGATATAGCAATGTCGGATGTTGGGGTTTTCGGCGAGGCTCGTGAGAAGTGCTTGCACATATGTGCTTGCATTCGATGCCAACGTGATATTGTCTCTTCAATCCGGAAGGGGCCATACAGTCATGTATCCCCGCCGACAGCCTCGAACCAAGAGCAAGAAGGGAAGGATTGCGACATTCCCTGATTGTCTCCGACAAGAATTGCTCTAACCACCTCGCTTTATCTATGCTAGCAAGGATGCTAGAAGAATACTACTGAGGTGGTTAAATTATAATATGTTGATACTCATGGATGGTAGCTTTGATCTGTATGAAAATAGGTCTTTATTATCGTATATGTAATTTTGTTGTAAGGTCTTTGTTATCATATATGTAATTTTTTTTATTTATTTTATCTTGTAATCTTGTGCTCTATCTAAATGAATATTTTGTTGTCGTTAACAAAACATATATGTACTCAAGCATACAATTTACTATATAAATGTATAAAAATAAAAAAATAGATATAACCATAATTTATTATATTATATAATAATATTAAGATAAGTAGATATTGCATATCTTGATCTAAAAATTAGTAGATATTACATATATTCTAAATTATATCTATATCTCTTATATATATAATGAAAACCTTATCATATTACATATATAATGATTTTTTATTATTACGAGTTTCATTTTATTTAGTTTATTATTATTTTGTTGCTCTCTGTTCTTGGAGAGGAGGAAGGAGAAGCAGACGGTGTGCTGTCAGGCGGCCATCTTAGTGCTGTGTGCTGTCAGGTGGCCACTGTCGGCTCTTGCCAGACGCCGGCGGCGATTGGTATTACCACGGTCGGGGCCTGGCTAGAGCCGGCGGTGATAGATGACTTCTCTATCACTGCCGGTTTGTGTGCCAAACCGGCAGTAATGGCACTCATCACTCCCGGTGCCGTCGCTGCCTGACGCGAGTTAGGCTCCGTCGAGCTTGGCACCGGCAGTGATGAGTCATCACTGCCGGTTTCGCCATTTTCGGCGGTGATTAGGTGGGCAGTGATGTGCGAATCTGTAGGAGTGTCCGCCTCTGACATCACTCACTGGATGCCCAAGACCTCCGCCCTCTATGGTCGCAGGCCTCAAGAACACATCGATGATAAGGGCCGCACCGTGGCATTGCTGTAGTTTGATGGATTAATGGCTAATCTAGAAAAGGCTCTTCCTGCTGCAAGATATCACTACATCTTTAAGTATTGGGCATACAACTTAGCATCTATGTAATTTTGGCAAAACAACAAAAACTAGCCTCCAACAGTTTGGTAAAACAACTTGCCATCAATAGCAAGATAGCAAATCTCCCATCTGCATGTGCAAATATACGTGCACATACTCGGCTTGCCATCTGGGTTTCTACAGTCGCGACCCTCTTCTCGAAGCCAGGTTGCATGCGAACAATTGCATGCGGGTGGAAAAGAATTGCTTGCGGGCTTTTTTTTTTAATTTGGCAACATAAAGAGGTTATTTTTTATAGCTTGGCAAATATTTTGGGATTTGGCGAATGACAAGTTTTGCCAAGTTAAAAGTAACAAACTCTTTTGGAGATGCTTTGTAACCAATCTAGATAACTAGATAGCTGGGAATACGATATCTAGCTCGAGGAACTTGACCTCAGCACTCCGACGATCGCTAGAGCCCACAGCCATAGCTAGACATCCTAGTTCAGGTTTGTTTTTTGGGTTTGAGTCCTCCACGGTAGCTTGCCAATGGATACATAGGAGCCATGCTTCTCAACCAGTTACATGGGCCACACAAGCGAGAAAACAAAGTTCAACTCTTGGGCCGAAGCAACACTATCACCAGATGGGCTTCATATCCAGTCTAGGCCGATGATTCTGATACAGAATTTCTAATCATCTTCTAAAGATTTTTTTGTGCTACTATCTTCCACTTTTTAAGCCTATATATAAATTGGCCTGGCCCAACCCAAATCACCCCATGCACGCGTTTCTGTTTTTTTTTTCAAGCTTCATTTTTTTATATTTCTTGTATTTGTTATATTCTTTTAATTTTTATTTTAAATATTTATTAGTTCATATTTGTCTTCATTTTCTGTTGTTGCAAATTTTTCTTAATGTTTTTTATGTTCTATCATGTTTTTAATAATAATTTATCTTGATAAGAAAAAATATTTATAAATAAAATTTAAATATATATATGCGAGATCTTGTTTTGAAGGATTTATTATAACGAGTTCAATGGTGTAATCGAAATTTAATTTGAATGTTTAGCTTGTTAGTTATAACTTTTTTAGTTTATAAAAAAGTGGAAGATAGCTAATAAGAAAATCTCCTAAAGATGTGTAGTCACTCCCATTCGATATTTGGTTTGCGTACTCTTTTGCTTCCTGCCTTCTTATCAAGAATGATGCCTTCTTCACTATGTCCTGGATTAGAGGATGTACCTGGTAATGCTACATCGGTGACATCCCTCCCTCCATGCAACAAGGCTTGACCCCAAGCCAAAGCCCTAGGGAACTCCTGGCGTAGGGCTTCATCATCTTCCTAGGTTGCCAAGTCTTGAGGCAGAGGAGACCACTCCACTGCTCTTGATGTACGATTGTATTGTGATGGTGATGAAGATGCCGATCAAGGATTGCCTGTGGAAATTGAAAATACAGGTCAAGATTTGGGAGTTTCGAACTCGACATATATAGTATCATAAGTCACCGTCCTTTTCAAATATGACACATGTAATTCTATCACTGCTCATTTCAAATATGACACATGTAATACTGGGTGTATCAGACTATCCTCTGGCGACTATTGTAATATCCTAAAATTTGCATTTTTGAAAATAGGGTTAAAATGATTTAATTTGTATTTTTGTGCTCATGAAAACCTAGGGAAAATAATATTTTTCATTAAACTAAAATTTATCATAGGATTTAGCAACAAAGTTGTGTATACATGCTGCTGCATTGGATTTATTGAGATGATTGTTTTTAACCAAAACCTAGAATTATTTTCAAATGCTTTTGAAAACAGTTTTGAAAAAGGGTTTGAAACAAAACAAAAGAAAAACAAATGGAAAACCTTTCTCGTCCTCATTTGGGCCCGATCGGCCTGCTGCTCACTCTTTATGGCCCAGCAGCACAAGCCCGCTCGCAAGGCCCGCTGATCAGTCGTCTTCCTCCTGCTCGGCTTGGTCACGGACTCTGCCGAGTTCAAGTTTGTCCCGACGTCGTTTCCCTCCCTCGTGACCTGCGTGCGCCCCACGTCACGGCTCCTCTTAAATACCGAGCAGCTTGCCTCGCGTCGCCTCTAAGACTATCCGCACTCGTGGTACTCTAAATTTCATCCCCAAAAAGGAATATTCTGTCCTAGTCATCGAGATTCCATACTCCATATCAATTTCTCCCGCAGCCGTCATCCCCAATATCCCATACTCCATACCAACTACCAGCTGCGGGGCCCACTTACCAGGATTTTTTTAATTTTTTTATCCCCTCCCTGGTCACTCTCTCCTCCCTCTTCTCTTTCCCCCGCCGCATCCATCCTCCGCCCGACTCGCATCCTCCGCCTCGCCCGGCTCGCCGCAGCTCCGCGCGCTGCGCCGCGGACCCAAGGGTGCGGTTCGGGTGGAGGAGGGCCCCGCCCGAGCCGCTCCCACCCCACGGCGGTGGAGCTCGGGGCCGGCCTCTCCTCCCCGGCGGGCGGGCGGCGCGCTCGGCGCGGAGGTGATGGAGCTCCGGCGGATCCGGCGATGGAGCTCCGGCGACCGCCCCCGCCCTCCGCCGCGGCCCGCTCCGGCGCGGGACGGAGAAGCAGCAGCTCGACGCCGACAGCGCTCGTCCAGGCGCTCGCGGGCGAGGTGGCGCGGCGGTCGATTCGAGCGTCGCGGTGGAGGAGGCACGGGGCTGCGGGTCCTTGGCCGGCCTGCGGCGGGGCACGGCGGGCGTGGCCTTCTTCTTCGGCCAGGCGCCGGATCTAGGCGGGCGCAGCCTTCTTCTCCACATGGACGCGGCGAGCTCCTCCGAGCGGGCCTCTTCCTCCGGCGCTGCGGCCATCTTCCTCGCCTGCGCCGGCCTCCCCATCTTCCTCGGCAGGGCGCGGCGGAGCTCCTCCGGCGGGCCTCTTCCTCCGGCGCCCGGCGCGGCGGGCGGAGCGTGCGGCGGGGCCTGCTGCTCTCTCTCCCCCACACCCACGAGCGCGGGCCCCGCGAGAGTCTTACCGTTCCATGTCGTACACACGGGACAAACCCAATATCGGAAGCCATCCGGAACTTTCCCGGACACCTCCCAGTACCCCGCTGCGGCGTTTTTTACGCCACAGGCGTACTGGAAGGGTGTTTCCCGGATGGCTTCCGGACGCCGCTGCGGGTAGTCTAACCTAAACCCTATCGCCGTTGTCGTTGACCGTCGCCGCCGTGTGCAGATTCTTACCGTCCACCTCGTCAAGTCCAGATGTGAAGCATCCCCTGTAAGCTACTCCAAAGTCACCGTGCATCGTGCTGTTTGCACCGTCGCCGTTGCCGCGACGTACGTGAATCTTCTCCAACCGATGGTGCTCCTTGACTGTCATCTTTTCAAGCTCTCGCTGCTGGCCCCATCCTATCGAAGTTCAACAGCTGCCTTTGATCTGCTAGTTGCCTAGCCCGTCCCCCGGACCCTGGACTTGCCGAAGCAGTAAGACCTGCATGTATGCCTCCCTAGACACTTCGCCATATGGTCATGCATATTATTAGCCCTTTTGCTTCCGGCCATGAAGTGGAGATGAGTTCAACGCCGACCGACGCCATGGCTGATACTTCTCTTTTGCATGAAGAAGAGACGAAGGCAGCCACCCAACAACGTGATGATTCGATATCATACACATGAAGATGAAATGCCAACGGAGTTGTTTCCTATTTTAAGCAGGTCTAATCTTTTTGCCTATTCTTATTCATGGTAGTTCCTCTAATTCTATATCTCAAGGATCGTGCTAGTTTTTAAGCTACAAGCCATGCATAGCTAGCTTGCTTGCTTTCATGACGTCGGGATGGCACAAGCATGATGTCATCCTGTGTTTTTTGGCCGTTTTCCTATAGAAGAATAATTCCAGAAATACAATAGAAATACAAATATGCGTTCCATCTTGTTTTACTAATAAAATCTCCGTTTCAACTCCGTTTTGATACATTCAAATTGTGTTGGATTCGTAATTTCATAAGCTATATAGTAGTGATAGTGTTAGTCCAGTTTGTAGACTTTATATTTTAAGTTCATATTTTAATGCATTATTAGTCTATAAAAAATCTTTGAAAATTCATATCTTCATCGTCTTACCTCCGTTTTCGGTGAACTTGACGTCTGTGTGATCGTAGTAACGCATAGATTGTTTTCAAAAGCTTTTGAATCTATTTTACTATGATTGGTGTACTATTCTAAATTAGTCTTAGTATTTGCTTTGTGTATGATTGTATAGATTGTTTGTGTGGTGCTATATGATCGTGTCCAGTCGGTGAGTCTCGTGTTGCTGATCTAGAAGTTGGTGGTTAAGAAGAAGTGAAGATGGAGAAGCAATTTTATGAATATTTGAGACTTGAAGAAGAATCTAATTTTAACGCAAGTATAGCTTGAGTTTTTCTTTCTATGACCATGATCTAGTAAGCTTGACTAATGAATATGAGATAAACATAAAAGATAAATGTTATCCTTTGGCAAAAGCTGAGACTTAACGTGCCGCTGTGAGGGCTATATGGCTCTGGCTCTAGTTGTTCATATGACCTTTTCTAGCGAGTTAGAGGATCTGCGAGTCGGGTATAGGGCGGCTCCTCCATTGTGTGTATAGCCGGGTAGGAATGTGCCACTCTGGGAGGAGGGTTTCCCTACATCCGATGACCCTGCGGCCCTAACTTGTTATACGAACCTATGGGTGGATTTATAGTGAGACCCTGCTCATTCACCTTGGAAGTGTCATTGGAGTTATAAACCTGAGCAAATGGGAATCACGACTCATAGGAAAAGGGTACACCTCTGCGCAGAGTTAAATCGATTTATCGTCCGTGCCCACGATTACGGGTGGCCCGGAAAACTTGAGGGATTGTGTGTTCATTTAAATTGTTTATATGCAATTCATTTGTTCAGTTTCACTTCATCATGTGGCTATGAGATTACACTTGTTATACTTGCGGAGTTCGACATGGACTCACTCTTCTTGAGCTGTTCTAGCATTGACTATATAGGACATGTGCGCTCCACTTAGATTATTCTTTATTCTTTATTTTTTCTTTATTCCTTTGAGATTGCTCTGAGTGTGTGTCCACTATCCAAACTACCGTTTGCTTACCCCTGTATAGCACATTGGTCGGTTTCTCCTCATGCTAAATATTATATTCATACCCATGCTAATTACTTAACAACCCATGCCTTCCTTTGGGAAAATATAAATAACGATACCCTGAAATACTTCCGGGTGAAATGCTGCAATGATAGATCCGTGCGCTTGCGGATATTATTCTAATAGGATGTGATCTATCTTTTGGCAACTCTCGCATAGTTACTGGAACTTGTTTCTAGTGATTGTGTTGAGAAATGCCAACAAGCATTTCTGGCGTCGTTACCGGGGATGGGCTTTATGTCTGTTTTTGGTGATTGCACTAAGAAATGCCAACAACTACTAGAGCAGAAAGGATAATATATAACAGGAGAATTAGAACTATCAGCAGCAACAAAAGCAGGTTTTCAATGTGCAGAATAATCAACCTTAGCAGCAGACTGGCAATAAGGTAGTGCAAAACGACCAAGACTCACGACAACAAAAACAAATCAGGGCTACAACAAAGGAAACAGATCCAAAAACTGGCATAAAATCAGAAGCCAAAGAAACCTCAATGTCTTTTCCATGGCGAAGGCAAAGGGCACGCCACACGAGAGTGCCCAGAAGCCCTCAAAATAATGGAAAGAATGAAAGCTAAGCAGCTGCTGCAGTTGCCCAATCAACAAGGTACCAGGGAAGTAAATCACACCTACACGTCGTACTGGCAATAACAATATAATGCAAGTTTTCTAGGATACGATGGTGGCCCATTTTCATAGCAAACTCTTGCTAGTCAGTATTACTCAACTGCCCTGCCGACATGGAGACCAATACAGCAGTAGGCGCCGCAGTTCCCAAGCTACACAACAAATAGGGAGGAAGGTGGCTTGACATACGTCAATCCAATACCTCCGTACACCACGATTATCAACACATCGCAAACCCCACAACCTCCGTTTCTAGAATAGAGGCAATATGAGGCCTTACCTCCACCTCCTCAACAAAAACAAGCCTCTGTCATCGCACCATAGGCAGAGCCTCCGATTAAAAATCAGATGAACCCACACTCTACCTTACCCACCATTGGCATAATATTGTCGATCCCTGGGAGTTTCGCTTTAGACCCTAAACCCTAAACCCTAAACCCACCATTGGCATAACATTGTCGAAAGCTACCCCATGCAGATGCAATGGTAATCAAAACAAATATAGTAGGTTGGGACATTAATAGAATATTCATAGATTCTAAGAGTTCAGCAGACATCATCTTTGCCAACATGTTCAATCAGATGATGCCAAGCAGGAGTTAGTTGCAACCACCAGACACACTGTTGATCGGTTTCGGAGGCAAGAAAATAGATGTCTTGAGAAAAATACCGCTGCCAATATCCTTCCAAGATGGAGAAAATACTAGAGTAGAATACATCACCTTCGATGTATTAGATATCTATACATGTAAAATGTGATCTTAGGGAGAGGGTTTGCAAACAAGTTCAACCTGGCCATACACATGGGATACCTTTGTATGAAGATACCTGACTTGCACGGACAATACCTTTGAAAGAAGTAGTCATAAACAGGAAAAGTGACCATAGGCACCAATCTGAGAGGTAGAAAAAAACTATTGCAACTCCTATGAAGAACAAGGATATATTTGCATGGTCCGCCTCTGAGTTAAAAGGCATCAGCAGAGATATCATCGTGCAAACCTTAGAACTAAACCCAAACGTGAAGCTATGAAAGAAAAAGTAGAGTTTGTGCTTCAAAGCAACAAACAACACCGTAGAATACAAAGGCATAATCCTAGGTCTAAACATACCAGAATCATCGAGAGCCAAAAAAGTCCTGATCAAGACAGATTCACAATTGGTCATGGGCCAAGCCCAGAAAGATTACATAGCCAGAAGACCAGAACTGGCCAGACACCTAGACGTGATCAGAGGCCTAGAGAATAGATTCAGGATTCACCATCAGGCATATCCTATGGGGGAGAACGTAGAGGCCGATCAAGGTACATTTTACCAAGAGTTGACTTAGCTAGCAACAACAAAGGTAAGCAAAGCCCTTTCAGAAGTACTACTAGTGCAAACAAAAAGATTGGTGACAACTACTAAAAGATCAAATCAAAGGAATCCATGCATCAGGGGAAGCAGCGCAGCAAGCTTGGCAGCACACGCAAGAAATTATACCATCATCGATGGAATCCTATACAAAGTACTGCCATTGCTCAAATACATAATAGAAGTAGAAGCAAAAGAACTCTTGCAAGACATCCACTCAGGTTTATGTGGATAGTGCATCATGCCAAGGGCACTGTCAGCAAAGGCATGCAAAGATTGCCAAAGTTTCGCTCTACATCAAACTAGGCCAGGGGAAACTCATACCTCCCACGTGGCCTCTACAAAGATGAGGAATGAACCTAGTCAGCCCATCACCAATAGCCCAACGCAACAAGTATGAAGTGGTCGCAGTTGAGTATTTCGCAAGTTGGATAGAAGCAAAGCTGCTACACAAACATAACCAGAGCCACCAGCTTGACTCCATTCAAGATCCTATACGGTGAGGAAGCTATGATGTCAGAAGAAATCAAGCCCCAAAGCCTTTGTGTTATCAAGCAAGCACTTGCTGAGGATGAGGAGTACAACAAAGAGATGGTTGAAGCATACAGATTACAATTCGTGGACAACATTGCAAGAGGGAATGTTGGGGATTGGAAATTGGAGCAGCGGAGGCTATGTACCTCCATCTCATATTTGCTTTGAGCTTAATCACCAATAAGTTGTTTCCTTTGCCTTTGGACAACTCTTTTCTACAAGGCAAGGGCAGAGGCTCCACCCTCCGGTCGGAGGTCCCTAGGTCACCAGGGAGAGACCTCCGCTCAGGACCACACGGCGGCCGAGCCACCATGATCAGAGGCTCCACTGGCAGGCTGCGCCGTGTAAGAGACCCGACAGAGGTCTTTGGGAGACCAACGGAGGTCTTTCGTGATGATACATGGCGCCAAGTGGGAAACACAGCAGAGGCCATGAGATGCTAGGTGGAGGCAACTGGTGGCGCAGCGGAGGTTTCCCTAAGAAGGCACAAGGACGAAGACCGCTAGAGTTTGGCGGCCTAGCAAGAGTCCATGGGCCGCGAGAGCAGCGCGAATGACTTATGGCCTATGGTCTGCGGCACGTTGAACAAAGACACAAGCGCCCCTGCCGGGCCCATTAGTAATATATAGGGGTAATTGTTTACTTTGAGCTCTAGGATGGCGGGTCACTATAAAAAAGGCCGACCCCGCTATTGTTGGGAGAGTTGTCGCCTGGTAGTTGTGACCTTGCCTACTCGGGACCCACCTTTGTAACCCTCAATTATTATTATAATATTCAGATCCTTGTTGGACTTAAACCTGCTGGAGCCGTGTTTCAAAACAGCTTATTGTGTAATTGTGTAGTCTGGCTTGCGGTGTTCGAGTCTTCTATATATGCTATTTGCGTATAATCAGGCCCGTGCAGTCTCATGCATGGTATCCGTCGCTGATGTATGGTCCTAATCAGCTTCAACACCGTGGTTAAGGAGAAAGGCGAAACCCAAACAATGGTACCCTAAGCCGGCAAGGAACTACTTGCTTCGATGAGAGACTCGAGTAATCGCAGAGTCGAACACTAGGAAGTAAGGTAAGCCCGCAGTGCCCCCTATAACCTTTCACCTTGGAGACAAATATAAGTGAAAGGAATATAGTGGGGGCATAGTCCGTAGATTTCTCGAATCGCAGGCGACTCGACTGGCAGAGTAAGCTAAAAGGAAAGATCTTATCTCTGCAGAGACGACAGAGTAGATATGTCCCGTAGGCTGGCTAGGGAAAGAAAGGACGTGCTTGCGTAGAGGAGGAATGCAATTGTCTATCTACACTTCAAGCAGGAAGTGTATGCTCGAAATTGAGGTACATTGTATACTACGATTGTATTTGATACCCTAAATAAAATAATTGAGCCGATCTGATACTTTTATTCTTCATTCAGGAATAAAGCAATATTCTGAAAATAAACATGAAGAAATGTTGTAGTAGTAAATAGAACGTAGATTATCCTCATCATCTACTTAATAACTGCACAGATCGCCTGCGTCACCTCGGCGGCGAAGACGAGAAACGCAACAACGAATACGAGGCGGTAGAACACGGTGCTGCAGTACTTGTCGCGGAAGAATCCCTTGAAGTTGTTCAACGGCTTGCAACAGCGCTTGTCCAGGGCATGCCACAGGTGCTTGAGATAATTGCGATCCAAGCTGTCGATCTCCATGGCCACCCCGACGCAGAGGTTGGCAAGGACATTGGCAGCCTCCTCGTCGTTGGGCATCAAATGTTCGAGGATCCCGGCTCTCTGCAGCAGCTGGACGTCCTCCGCCTTGCACGCCACCTGCGACATGAAGAGGCAGTATGCCGTGACGGGTCTCTTGTTTTCCTTCTCCTCCAGAGCCATTAGGTTGCGCAGCATCGTGCATGTGTCGTGGTTGACTTGCAGGAATGGAATGTACAGCGTGCCTCCCTCGATATGTATGTCCAGGATGGTCCACTGTTGGCCTTCCTTGAACTCCTTCCGGCACTTGAACTTCAGGTCGGCGTATTTGCGGTAGTCCGTGGCCCGGCGCCACCGGCCCGTCCTCTTGCGAAAGCGTCGTTGAGCCGACCATGCAGGAAGCACATCACCTGGCCCGCGCCGGAAGTACGAGTACACCAGGTGCAGGAGGTCTGAGGGCAAGGATGTTACCGGCTCCCTATTCGGGCTGATGTATTTCCGTTGCTGCAGCACGCCACGGACAGGTCTGTATATGAGGTCGTCGTAGTCTATGTTTTCAGTTCCATATATGTACCTGAGGATCGCCTCCAGAACAGGAAGAGGTATCTGGTTCTCAAGGAGGTACAGGATGTCCCGCACCAATGTGTTGTCGTTGTGTACTCTCCTTTGGTTGGCGGCAATTTCACGGCCAACATCACCATTACGGCTGCCACTGCCACTTCTACTGCCGAGGCAACAACAGACACCACCGCCACCATTGCTACGACCACCATTGCTGGCGCTGGCAACTGTACTGCTACTGCTACCGCCACTACCGCCACCATTGCCACCACCACTATTGCTGCTGCTGGCACCAGTACTGCCACTGCCAGTGCTATTGCCGAGGCAACCACAGCAACCACCACCACCATTGCTACCACCACCATTGCTGCCGCTGGCAACTGAACTGCTACTGCCACCGCCGCCACCACCGCCACCATTGCCACCACCACTATTGCTGCCGCTGGCAGCACCGCCACCGCTGCTCCTATTGCCAGCAACGAGGCTTTTAAAGTCTATCAAGTGGCATAGCAGATAGCAACCATCAAGCAACAGCATTTCGGAGAATTTTTCGGGATCATTCATGGTGCCTTCGGGCAGATGGGTGTAGCATGGCCTCACATCTTTCACCAATGTACTCACCAGGGCCTTGAGACCCTCAAAATCAACTCCTATATCAATAATCTGTTGGACGTCCTCACCCTTCACCCCCGTAGACTGCAGCAAATAAGAACCTTCTTGATCCACATGATAGGGGCCGATTGGCACAATCTGCGGCGTGAATTGCTCGGGGGCGGCGCCACGCAGTAGGCCACGGACCCTGGGGATTGGCGGCAGCTTCAGCTGTCGTCGTTGGACACCAGCTCCAGCTCCTGCTACTGCGTCGTTGGGGACTGGCAGTGCAGTTGACTCAGCTTGTGCACCTCCATCTTCTGACGGCTCCATCTCTCTCTGGGGCTGCAGCCCGATCTCTAGGTCGGTCTCGGGTGTGGAGTTGGAGGCGGTATCGGCAATGGCACGCCCATCTGCATGTAGAAATTCAACAACTAAGAGTTTATTATATATATTGGCCAAGGATTTTATCCCAGGCATAAAGAAATGGGAGTTGAGACAGGTTCAAAGAGCATTTCTTGTGTGTTTTTTTGGGACAGAAAGGAAAAGAGCTTGTCTCTCGCCATTGTATCTCCGTTGATCGAGCAACCCTGTCATGATTTTCTAATACACCATCAGTAGCCTTTGAAGAGGCCGCCTCCTATTCCTTCACCAATACAAGTCTTAGGGCCTGTTTGATTCCGCTTCTCTCTAAATTTAAAAGCTAAATTTGCAAACAAATTGTCTCCAAGCTTATAGCTCGGCCACCTCAATGACTGCAATGCTTGACTCATAAGCTAGCTCTAAACATTGTTTTCATATTTCCATAAAAGAGAGAAAAAAACTTAACTCTTGATCAAGGGTGAGGCTCATATACATACATTTCAAGATCACATGAGAGTGTTACGTGGGCCTAATAATACCATGAGCCATTGCTAAATCTAACACTATTGGAGAGGTTGGCTTAAAGCTAGCAACTAGCTTATACCAAGTCAGTACTCTAAAGTTTAGAATAGAGGATACAGAGGCCCAACAAGTGTGAATTAGTTGGCTTCATATATTGCTGAAGATCTCTCTATTGGAGAACGTTTTTTTCACGATATTCATTTAGGTCTAATGAATTTTTCCTTGCAAAAATTTCACATTTCCCTTGTACCGATAAAAGTTTAATACATACAGGACAAAATATATCAAAGAGTAAATTCATAACGTCTGTTCTGTCTAAATGATTTTGGGTAAATTTGGAACATGCAGAGATTTATAGCATTTAGACATGAACAAAGGTGACTGGTGCACATAAGTTCATTCATGATAAAAATGGTAACTTTGCTTATCGAATATGAAATTCAGACTGAATCATGTAGAAACATATATAATCAGAACTAGAAATTTGCATGCTAAATTTTTAATGCGCACGTACTAGTACTGAATTTCGCCCACTGAATTTCTTTCACTATACATGACCTGGGTCTCAACTTATCTAACTGCAGAGATTTTGCTAACTAGTACTACTACGTATTTGCACTATATAACTCCATGTATAGAAAACATAACAAGCTAAATAAATGCACTAATTTTTTTTCACGAGCAGATATATATACCTGTATTTCATTAAGAGAAATGTAATGGTTATAAGACTTATGACATAGGCTTAGGATGATATATGGTGATGAGAAGCCATCAGTAACCTAAACAGAGAACCTAACTACTGGATCCTTAAATGCACTAATAACTCCATGAATTAAAAAAGTGGTAAAGCCAAACTAATCGACTGTTTACTTCGTACCTTGAGACATTGTTATCGAGTAGGCACTTGAACTATTGAACTTCAGAGCTAAGGCAGGTAGGTG